>BPTQ01000007.1:166395557-166648878 GCA_019973895.1 Chrysanthemum seticuspe
ACAAGGTGTTACAACTGGTGAAACCTTCGACTATTTATAGGCTCCGATACTAGTTACGGCGTAACATTATTATGTAGTTATGATGCGCGCCAAACAGTCAAGCTAAATTACTCAAGCCTGCCACTTGTGAATGGCAGACCGTAATCAGCTTAAAACTGCTCAAACACGAATGCAATGAAGATCAGGAGAGTATAGTGTTTCCCCAGGTCGTTAAGTCCCAACGAGCCGTGCGAGAATAGTCAAACGTTTAGTGATCGAGAAGATTTGAATGGATACAGAGATTTGATTAATGATTATAACTACAGAAATAGCCAACAAATTACAGCGGCTTAAATGCAAATTAAAGAAAATTAAAAAGATAAAATCTATTAAATAAACGCTATCACTATATTTAAAATGATGTTTTTGTTTTTATGTTTTTATAAAACTGGAATTAAAAACTACGTTACGTACAAGTAAAAACGTAAAACTTACAAAATATAAATCCTAAAAATATGAAAAATACATTTTTACAATCCTAATGATAAAAGAAAATTTATAGAAAAAGAAAATTATTTTTATAACTATTTATCTAATTATTATTAATTAAAAACTATTTTTAATTATTAAATAATTACCTAAAATACAAGAAATTAGGAAATAAAGCTAGAAAAATAAAATTATGAATTGGAAAAGTCTAAAATATCAAATTAGAGTTTTCAAAACTATTTTTGTATTTTTCTAATTATTTTTCTATTTTCTATGAATTTTAAACTATTAAAAACTAATTAAATTATTTAAAAATACAAATTTAACTAAGAAAAATATGAAAAAATACTTTTTTGGCTTTTTATATTTATCTTAACTTAATAAAAATGAAAACTTATTTTTTAGAACCTTTTCTTAATTTTTTATATTAAATGCTATTTAAAAATACTTAAAAACTAATTTAAATTAAGAAAAATAGCAAAACAACTTAGAAAAATCTGAAAATTTCAGGAAAAGTCTAAAACATTATTAGGAAGCTAGGAAAATTGGAAAAACAAGTGCTTGTGTGAAGGTTATTGCAACTGCAGTGTAAATGGGACTTAAATAAGCTACTTTAAGAAATCAATAAGCTACCAGAGTACACCAAAGGACTAACAGGGCTAAATTATACTAAAATAGGCTTATAGCATCTAATTATCACTACTCCTAACATCTAATAATTCTCTAATCAAGAAATGAGCTTATGAGATTTATGCTAAAACAAACAGCCTAATGGGCAAGTTTAAGCTAATGCATAAGCTTAACTAATAAGCTAAAGTAAGAAACAGATATAGAGAGCTTGAGTTGACCAACCAAACAACAAGCAGACCAAGTTTCAGCTTGAGATGAGCTCAATTGAGCTCTTGACAGGCTTTGCACAACACCTGTGAACACTCAGTGGTGACTGAGTGAGTGCACAGGGGAATCTCAGTCCAAAAGATAAGCTAGTTTGAGCTTAATAAAAATTTCCAAAGGTTCAACTAAAATCATATTTTGAAAAACCACCAAGTGAAGTTTATGAATCCAAAGTTTCAGCAAAATTGGATCAGTAATGATTCCATGAGAGATCCTCAAAGTTTTGTGGAAAACACAATTTCCACATTTTGACTTTTATACAGGTTTGAGAAATGTTGACCAAAATGAATTTTAATCATCAAAATATGATTGTGTATAATGAATTTAGATGTATTTAGACTCAATTAAGCTAAACTAACATGATCTAAGCCTAGAATGCAAGTAACCACCAACTGATGCTAACAGATATGCATATGAGATCATTAAACTTCTGATTTTGACTTTTGGTTGTTATAAGCACAAAAGTAAGACATACATGAGCACACTAGGGCTATACAAACATGAACATTAACACTCCACTACTGAGCAAACACCTATGACAGGTTAAATCAGCAATTCCAAACACCCTTGATAAAACTGATTTGAACTAAAACTGAGATACACTATTGAACCAACATGAAGTAAGGATCAAACTAGGTTTTATTACACTAATTAACATTAAATAAGCAAACAGGAACCAACATTAAACACAGGTACAAGTACAAACAGAAAATTGCAAATTAACTTGAAAATGAAAATTGAGAATCTTACTTACAATTACCCAATTGGTGTTGTAAGCTAAACCAAACCCAAGACTATCCTAACTGAACCTAATCCAACCATTTCAGAGATCTGCAACACCAGTAACATTCCCAACTCCAATTTGAGCCTAATCAGTTGACTTTGGTTGACTATGATCAAATTTACTTGAAAATGATTCAAAAGCTTGTCAAAAGCTATAATAAGCTCAAATAAACATGTTTGAGCTTAGAGTTAAGCTCTTAGAAGCTTTATCCAAAGACTTTGAAACTTAGTTTTTCAACAGTAACCTGAGATTTTGAAACTGAAATAAAACCTTAAACTTGTGCTTGAAATGAGTTTATAAGGATTGAATGGCATAAGTTTATTACATAGAAGCTCAAATTTTACAACTTAAAACATTAATTAGATTAACTACATAAAAACGACATTAAAGGAAATAAAATAAAACTAACTACTCTTGTTTCTTGCTTCACTCTTCCTTTTTATACCAAAGCCTGCTTCTCTCCTCTCTCTTGAGATAATCCCACCATCTTTCTGACCCATTGGATGACTTTTGTGACATTTAGCCAAATTGTCAATTTTGGCGGGAATCTTGGATTTGAGCAGTTGAGGTTGAGTGAAGGGCTTTGGAGGTGCATTTAATGTGGTTTGGAGTGAGGTGAGGAGGGGGGAGACAAGGTGTGAGCTGGGGGAATGGAGAAAGAGTGTTGCAGGATGAAAACAGACATCAAGTGGGGAGGAGAAAGGTTTGGCGCCAAGGTGTTAGTCAAACACTGTTTGACTTGGGCAGTGTTATTAAAAGGGGGGTCAAAATGGCTTTTTGACAGGGGGTCCAATAGAGTGGAAGGGTCCAAAATTGGTTTGAGACTTTAATATTAATAGGGACCATTGTTGTCAATTCTGAAAATACAAGGACCATAACTGTCAACACTTCAAAGTTTCTTCCAAGGACTAATACTGACAAGCTTCAAAAGTACAGGGACCAAATCTGTCATTTTCACATTTTCCAGGGACTAATTCTGCCAATTTTGAAACTTGAAGGGCCATTTTTGTAATTTTCTCAAAACTTTTTATATTTTTCACCAAAGGACTAAATTTGACAACTTATGATTTAAAAAGGACCTTTGGTGACTTTTCTTTTGAAATTATGTGCTCAGGGACTGTTTTTGACAACTTTTGATACTTGGGGGACTAAAACTGCCAATTTTGCAAATTTGATACGTTTTTCATCTGATTTTAATCTTTTTGCATTTAAAACACATAAAACACTGATTTGTGATATTTTCATCATTTTGATGCATTTTTGAGTGTTTTCAGATGATTTTGCAGTTTATATTGTACAAAAATGATGAGTATTTAGACACTCATCAATCCCCCACACTAAGATATTGCTAGTCCCTAGCAATGATTTGAAGCTTTAATGGATTTTAAAAAACTCTTTACCAAAAGCCATCACTTCTGGAGTAGCCAAATGTTTCAGTTCAAGTAAGAACCTTGGTACACTGATAACCAAATGATTTTGAGCAAATCATAAGCTGTAAACGGATTTGATTAGTCTTTACCAGAAGCCGTACCCTTCTGGACTAGCCAACTCTTAGATAAATTATCAGAATTATCTTTGGTGAGCTGATTACCAATTATGGATTTTCCACTGCCTTTACCACAAGCCATAACCTTGCGGGCTAGCCAACTCTTCACTTTTTAGGATATGGTGAGTTGAGAACCATACAATTTTGGGCAAATTGCAAGCCATATAAACGGATTTGATATATCTTTACCAAGAGCCGTTTGCTCCTGGATTAGCCAATCCTTTAGTTTTTTTGACAAGGCGGACTGATAACCAAATGAGTAAGTGCAAAACACTTACTCCAAAAAAAAAATTTTGGCCAAAAACGGGGGAATTAGGTAGATAATACATGAAATTCGTGAGAATTCCCCCCCCCCACACTTAGAAATGAATATTGCCCTCAATATTCAAAGTACCGGCAGTTATGCCGAAACAAAGAACGTAAAAGGGAAATACTACGGCCATTATTTTAAAAGAGAGATTTTTTTTTTTTTTTTTTTTTTTTTTTTTTTTTTTTTTTTTAAGATATATATATATATATGTAACATGTGGGGCATCACCCCCACACTTAGGTGGTAGAAAGGGGTAAGAAGACAGAAATATGGGTGAAAACCCATATAGTGTGTGCTACTGTTTTTGGTTCCCGAGTCGCTAGCTTGACTCGACCCCGCATTAATTTGTTCATGGGGAAGCAAAGTGGAAGAAACAATCTCCATCGGACTTTCATTCAAGATGTTTGGACAAACATTTGAAGCACGTGAAAGTTCCACACCGATGAGATATAGAGAGAACCGGCTCAAAAATGATGAATGAAAATGCCGGGATCAAAAATAGTGTCTTCATTCCCGAAGGAGTGAAGAAGAGAGGAAGTCACCGAGTAGGTGAAGAAAAGAAGGAAAATCATGATAACAATCATGACTAGATCTTCTTCCTCGGGATTAAGTGCAGTTGCACTTATTTGGATTTTTTTGGTTGAGCTCTTAGGGTTGGAAGGCATCTCGGTTGGGAGGGTGGGAAGATTTGTCATAACTATGCAAATTGAGATTCTCTCCCCCCGATCATGATTTTTGCCATCCAAGCAATCATACTCCAGCGGAGATATGATATGAGTGAGTTCACTAGAGAACTCCTCATGAAGAGTATACGGAGGTGGGACATGTGCGGTACTTCGTGGGCTATAAATATGCACCTCGTCCATTATAGTCTCCGTGTCAGACTCATCACTATCAAAGATTGGATTAACTGAATTTATAGTAAATTCAGAATCGAATTCGAATAAGGGATTAGTGATAGTCGTATTAACCGTTGTGGAAACAACATGGTCAACATCCTCTTCTAAGTTGACGATCTCGGAATGTGGAAGTGATGCATCAATAAATTCTATGTCTTTAGAATATAAAGAATCGGCATCACTATAATCACTGTCAAAATCTGAGAAAGTCTCAACAAGATCATTTGTAAGAGGAAAAGACACATCACACTCATGGTCAAGAATTCCCTCAGACTCACTTGGGATCGGGATAAAGTTCTCAACATTAGACGATTCCGTTTCCGGAATAGTGCTGAGATGCTTATCCCCCATGGTGAGAGAGTCTTTGGGATAAAAAAATTTCAAAGAAATAGGATCATCGACCTCTTCCAAAAGGAATTCACTTCTCTCAAACGGCGTGAGTGAAGGGTAAGAGTCGGAAATGAAAGGCTCTGAAACGGGAGTGGGATTGCCACTCGGAGCATCGACTTTATCGTAAACATATATAGCTCCTATGCTCTTCATATTCTCCTCTGCCAACAATTCTCCCATACTCTTTCCTTCTTCAACGGGAGTGGGATTGCCACTCGTGGTCGTAGATTCCTCATCAAAATCATCATCGTCGTCGTCATCATAATCGTACACGAGAGGTTTCCAATATTGGGAACTTACTCTAGCTGCTTGTTCTTCAGCATATGTTTTCTGACGAGACTCTTCTTTAACTAATTCTTTCAAATCTTTGAGTATATCGAGACAATTTTCGAGAAGTTCTTGAGGAATTTGCAGAGGTTGTGTTTGAATCGTTTGGTACTGTGGAGGTTGGTCATGATAAGAGTAGTCATAATTGTTACAAGGATTATGCTCATAGACAAGCGTGTTCCTTGTTTGACACTCAAAACTCGGGTGAGGACCTCCACAGTACTCACAAGAATATGTCTCCATCTCAAAGTGCGAGGGTTGGCTGAGGAAATTAGTTGTTTCATTGTAGGGATTTTGGTCATAGACAAACCCGTTTCCCGGATTCACAATGCCACAACCGGGGCAATTTCCACCATTTTGAGGTCCCCCACACCATTCACAACCAAATTGGTGAGGATGAGACATAGAAAGAATCAAATGGATAGAGGGTAAAAGAAATGTAGAATCAAAAGATGTGAGAGGGTAAAGATGGATATTTTTGGATTTCTGAAAAACATGATATAAAAACAAAGAATGAAAATATTTTTGGATTTTCTGATAACTTAACAAAAAACTTTTTACAAAAGATGGGATATGTGCAAGAATGGATCTAAAAAAGGTTTAACACACGCTAAAGCCTCCCCGGCAGCGGCGCCAAAATTTGATCTGTGCTGAACTACAGTCAAGCTACCTCACACAAGCCAGCCACTTGTGAATGACTGACCAGAAGCTTAAGACTGCTCAGACACAAATACAATGAAGTCCTGGAGAATATAGTGAATTCCCGGGTCGTTATGTCCCACGGAGACTCAATGGTGTGCAAACACTTGATCAGACGATAGAATGATCACTAATGATAGTGATCAGAAAAGATTAGGATTGAATATTACACTACTGAAAAAGTTAATAAATAACAGCGACTTAAATACAAATTAAGAAAATTAAAAAGATAAAAGATATTAAATAAACGCTATCACTATATTTAAAGTGATGAACGTTTAAAACTTAAAACTAAAAACTTACGTTTAAATAAAAATTACGTAAACGTACAAAATAAAACGTGAAACTTACACAATATAAATCCTAAAAATATGAAAAATACATTTTTACAATCCTAATAATAAAAGAAACTTTTTAGAAAAAGAAAATTATTTTTATAACTATTAAATTAATTATTATTAATTAAAAACTATTTTTAACTATTTAATAATTACCTAAAATACAAGAAAATAGGAAATAAAGCTAGAAAAATAAAATTAAGACTTAGAAAAGTCTAAAATAACAAACTAGAATTTTCAAAACTAATTTTGTATTTTTCAGATTATTTTTCTATTTTCTAGGAATTTTAAACTATTTAAAACTAATTAAATTATTTAAAAATACAAATTTAACTAAGAAAAATCTAGAAAAATATTTTTTTCTCTTTTTATATTTATCTAAACCTAAGAAAAATGAAAAATTATTTTTTGGAACTTTTTCTTAATTATTTGCAATTAAAGCTATTTAAAAATGAATAAAAACTGTTTTTATTTAAGAAAAATACCAAACAGTGACCAAAAATTATGAAAAATTCAGGAAAATTCTAATATATATTTCTAAAGCTGAGAAAAATATAAAAACTAGGGATTATTTGAGAGAATTAAGGGCTGCTATGTAAACTAATAGGAAATAAGCAATTTGAAATAAGCTAATAAGCTCTATAGTGAACCATCTGATAAAAAAAACTGACTAACACTGAAACTACTCTACAGCAACTATTGTAAGCTAATTCTAACACCTAAACAAGCATGTGATTGGTTCCAAACAGTCAAGTCTAATCACGCAAGGCTGCCACTTGTGAATGACAGACTGTAACAGACTTAAAACTGCTCAAAAACCAATGCAATGAAGATCTGAGGAGTATAGTGTTTCCCCAGGTCGTTAAGTCCCAACGAGCTGTGCGAGAATAGTCAAACGTGTAGTGATCGGGAGATTTGAACGGGAAAAAGGGATTGAGATATGATTATAACTAAGGAAAAAGCCCATAAACTACAGGGGCTTAAATGCAAATTAAAGAAAGTTAAAAAGATAAAATCTATTAAATAAACGCTATCACTAAATTTAAAATGATGAACGTTTAAAACTAAAAACTTACGTTTAAATAAAAATTACACAAGCGTACAAATAAAAACGTGAAACTTACAAAATATAAATCCTAAAAATATGAAAAAAAACATTTTTACAATCCTAATGATAAAAGAAAGTTTATAGAAAAGGAAAATTATTTTTACAACTATTTAATTAATTATTATTAATTAAAAACTATTTTAAACTATTTAATAATACTCTAAAATAAAAGAAAATATGAAATAAGACTAGAAAAATAAAATTAAAACTTAGAAAAATCTAAAATATGATAAAACTAATTTTAAAACTGAAAATATATTTTTTAGACTTTTTATATATTTATTATTAATTTAAAACTATTTAAAACTAATTAAAATGCTAGAAAATACAAATTTAACTAAGAAAAATATGGAAAAATACTTTTTTTACTTTTTATATTTATCTAAACTTAAGAAAATTGAAAAATTATTTTTTTGAACCTTTTTCTAATTTTTTGTATTAAAGGCTAATTAAAAATGCTTAAAAACTAATTTAAATTAGGAAAAATAGAAAAACAACTTGGAAAAATCTGAAAATTTCAGGAAAAGTCTAAAATAATATTAGGAATGCAAGGAAAAATAGAAAAACCAGGGCTTGTGTATAAGATTATGGAACTGATGTGTCAAGTGCTTGAAAATAAGCACTTGAATAAGCTAGATGAGGACCAACAAGCACCAACTGAAAACAGGGACTATAATAAGCTAAAAGGACTAGATTTCAACAAATCTCAACAACCCTATACCACAGAATCACAAGCTAGGACAAATTGATGATATGGGCTTATAATGCAAAAACAGTGAAAGGGTGCTCACTTTGAGCTTAAGCAAAAGCTACTAGATAAGCTGGAATGGGAAAACAAAACTTGGGACTTGGAGAAGACCTGGGTGGCTATGTAAAACACCAAGGACAGACTTGGGCAAGCTCAAATGAGCCAAATGCAAGTGCTGCAAGATCTGCACATTACCTGTGCAGATCAGTGCAGTGCACAGGGCAGATGAGCTTGTTTTGACAAGCTCATTTGACCCTTATAGAAAATTAACAAAATTATGAAAAAATGATAAGAAGAAAATTGACCAGAAGAGCTTTTCAAAACCACAAGATTCACTTTGATTGGTTCAAAACTGAGCTCAAGAAAAATCCTTCTTGTTGGCCAAAAACTAAGAATTATGCCATTTGACTTTTTGAGCAAACTTGAAAGTTGACTTTCATGAACTTAGAACCTGATTTAAAAGACTTAGATTGATATAAATACATGAAATAAAGCTACTACAAGCTATAGCTAAGTATTTTGAACACAAAACAAGGGTCTGCTCATTATAAATCTCAACAGTGAAGGATTTTGACAGGTACTCATACAATTTTGACTTTGAGCTTATTTGGGTGCAAGAACAAGACAGAATAGGACTCCCTTGGACTAAGCAAACTTGAAACAACAAAAGATAACTACTGAAAAGGTCTCTAAAACAGTAATTGCAGCAATTCCAAACACTCTTGATTACAACTGTGTTGAAGATTAAAAGAGCAAATCACTGAACCTACATGTTTTACTGATTAAACTAAGTTCAACTAGCCTAAATATGATAATTTAAACAAGTATTAGCAGTTTGTGACCACAGATTCAGGTTTAAGCAAATACTGCAAATAGACTTGAAATATGAAAACTGAGAAACTCACCTACATGTGTCCAAATGTTTTGCAGGCTAAACCAAACCCAAACCTAACCTAATCTAATCTATTACAAACCCAAAACACAACTGCATCAACCATTTGTCAGCTTCCATTCCAATTTGAGCCCAAGGTTGACTTTTGTTGACCCTAAGTGAAAGTACTTGAAACTGCATTCAAAGCTTATCAAAAGCTTTAATAAGCTCAAATAAACATGTTTGAGCTTAAAATGGAGCTAATAAAAGCTTGTTCATAAGATAATAAAACTGGAATTCTCAACAGTAACTGGAAAATATGAAATTGTATGAAACCTTGAAATTGAAGATTAAAAGCAAACTAGAATGATAAGATTACTTGAGTTTAATACATTTGAAGCTTAATATTACATTTTTGCACATTAATTAAGCTAACTTAAAAGAAACGACATACATTTTAAAACTAAAGCTAACTACACTCTTTCTCCTCTGTCTTTCTTCCTTTTTATACATCCATAAGCTTCCACCTGTCCATATGAGTAAATCCCACCACCCTTGTTAGCCAATGGGATAGCAGAGGTTTCTTTGGCCTTTATATGCATTTTGGCGGGAAAATGTTATTTGACTTCTGTGGCTTATTTACTGCAACTAGGGGGGGTGGAGTAGGTGATATGATGAGGGGGGTTGAATTTTGAGGAGATAAGGTGATGGGAGGTGATGGGTGAGATAAGAGGTGTTGCAGGCAAGATATGGGGAAGACACCTGTGTGGGAGGGAAACAGGTGGAGTCTGCTTGTTTGACTATTTTGACCAAGGGGTCAAAAACAGGAAAGGGGTCAAATGGTATTAGTGGCAGGGGTCAAAAAGGTGTCAAGGGTCAAAATGGCTTAAATAACAAGGACCATTGATGTAAATTCTGAAAGTAAAAGGTCCTAAGCTGCCATTTAAGCAAAAAGGTTTCAAGGGACCAAAAGTGACAATCTCACAAAGTACAAGGACCATTTTTGTCATTTTCAAATTTTCCAGGGACTAAACTTGACATTTTTGAAAGTTCAGGGACCTTTTCTGCCATTTTACAAAAGATTTATTCAAGGACCATTTTTGACAAATTAGAATATTTCAGGGACCTTGAATAACATTTCTCTTTATTTAGATTTACCAGGGACTGTTTTTGACAACTTTTGAAACTTGGGGGACTAAAACTGCCAATTATGCAAATTTGATACGTTTTTCACCAGATTTTGATATTTTTGCATTTAAAACACATAAAACACTTATTTGTGATATTTTTATCATTTTGATGCATTTCTAAATGTTTTCAGATGTTTTTGTAGTTTAAATGGTACAAAAATGATGAGTATTTAGACACTCATCAATCCCCCACACTAAGATATTGCTAGTCCCTAGCAATGTTTTGAGAAAAATTAATGGATTTTATCTCTTTACCAAAAGCCATTACTTCTGGAGTAGCCAAATGTTTCAGTTCAAGTAAGAACCATGGTACACTGATAACCATGTGATTTTGAGCAAACCACCAGCTTTCAACGGATTTGATTTTGTCTTTACCAGAAGCCGTTTGCTCTGGACTAGCCAACTCTTAGATAAATTATCAATATTATCTTTGGTGAGCTGATTACCAATTATGGTTTTTCCACTGCCTTTACCACAAGCCATAACCTTGCGGGCTAGCCAACTCTTCACTTTTTAGGATATGGTGAGTTGAATACCATACAATTTTGGGCAAATTGCAAGCCGTCAACGGATTTGAGATATCTTTACCAAGAGCCGTTTGCTCCTGGATTAGCCAATCCTTATGTGGGTTAGACATGGTGGACTGATTACCATTTGTTGTGTTTAGTACATAGTACTTCCACTAAAAATTTTTTTTTTTAAATTTGGCCATTTTGGGGGAAAAAGGGACTAAAAGGGTACATTTATGATCAAAATTCGCCAGAATTTCCCCCCCACACTTAGAAATGAATATTGTCCTCAATATTCAAAGTACCGGCTGTAATGCCGAAACTTAGAACATAAAAAGATAACATTACTAGCTAAGTGTGGAAACACAACAATTATTCTCTTTTTTAATATTTATAAATTTTCAAAGTTTTTAGATCTATATACAACATGTGGGGCGTCTCCCCCACACTAGGGTGGTACACACGGGTGAAAACCCATGTTAAGCTACTGTTTTTGATTAGCGAGTCGCTAGCTTGACTCGACCCCGAATTAATTTGTTCATGGGGAAGTAAGTGGAAGAGACAATCTCCATCGGACTTTCATTCAAGATGTTTGGATAAACATTTGTAGTACGTGAAAGTTCCACACCGATGAGATACAGACAGACAGACCCGGCTCACAAATGGTGCATGGAAATGCCTGGGTCAAAGATAATGTCTTCATTCCCGAAGGAGTGAAGAACAGGAGAAGCCACGGGATAGGTGAAGAAGAGAAAGAAAGTCATGATAATGATTTTGACTAACTCATCATCATCAGATGGGGAATTCATGCTAGCATGAATTTCATCTTTTAAGCTCAATTGGTCTAGACATATCCCGGGTGTGTCTAGATCAAAGTAGAAGTTATCATACTCTGGTGGAGATATGATAACAGTGAGTTCATCTGAGAACTCCATGAAGGTGAATGAATCATATTCAGAATTGATATGAGTGGGTTCACTGGTGAACTCCTCCAATGTACATGATTCATAATCGGGGAGAGAATTATGAGAATGAAAAGTGGTACTGCCACTAATCTTCTCTCCCATATCATTAGAACAGAAGGCTTTCATTTCCGGAATAGAATCATCGGAAAGAATGTCACTATCCTTAATGGGGATAGGAGATGAAATAGGTTTTTTACTGAAAGCCTCGATTTTAGAAATGAGAAGACTGACATTCAGTAATGTTGCACGAAGTGCTTCATCTTTGATTTCAGTGTCAGTAACTTCATCATTCTCTTCTTCTAAGCTAACAAGCTCAGAAGGTAAATCTTCCACATAAACGATGTCTCCACAAGATAATGAATCATTATCATTAGAATCGGAGAACATCTCAATATGATCATTTTGGAAGACAAAAGGAGGAGGGATATCACACACATGATCAAGAGTTCCCTGTGACTCTCTTGGGATTGGGACAAGGTTCTCAACACTAGACTTTATGAATTCGTCTGATTCCTTTTCAGGAACAGTGTCAAGATGCTCGTCCCCCATGTTCAGAGAGTGAGTGGGAGCTTCGGGTGTGATAGCAGTTGTTTGAGATGGAATCTCAACTGCTGGGATATCATCTGACTGAGGGAGTTGAGAAGGACTAGCATACATATGTTTTATACTTTCCATTTGTTCTTCTGCTAGTAATTCCATCATAGTCTTTTCTCCCTGACTTTTCATGGAAGGAATTTCAACTGATGAACTTGATGAATCTGTACAAAGTTGACTAATATCAAGGGTAACTTCATCATCATCGTCATCAGGAATGAAACGGAACCGAGAGCTAGATTTGAATGCTTTTTGTATTCTAATTGATTCCCTAATAGTGTTTTCAATGGAAATCTGGGAATCTAATTTAGCAGCACGCTCTTCGGCTAACAAAACTTCCATGGATTTTTCATTTGGATTATCTTGGGAGGACATAGCCGACTCCTCCTTAAGTTCTTTTAATAACTCCAGAGTCTTCAGTAGAAGGTCTGTCGTAGTTTCATGAGGAGTCGCTTGAATCATTTGGTACTGTGGAGGTTGGTCTTGAAATGAAGAGTCGTAATTGTTACAAGGAAATGGGTTCCCTGTTTGACAATCCGAGCTAAGGTGAGGACCTCCACAATACTCACAACAGTATAACTGATGTGGCTGTGAGTGGTATGTGTTGTAGTCATAATTGTTATCAGGAACCTGCTCATAGACAAGCGTGTTTCCTGATTGACAATCAGAACTGGAATGTGAACCACCACAGTACTCACAACAGTAAAACTGCTGAGTCTCACAGTGTGGTAGCTGATGGAATGAATCAGTTGTGTCATGGTAGGAATAGGGATCCTGGTTATAGACAGACCCGTTTCCTGATTCCATCATGCTACAACTGGGGCAATTGCCACCATTATAAGGACCACCACACCATTGACATCCAAGAGGGTGAGGATAAGACATAGAAAGAATCAAAGGTTTACAGAGGGTAAGAAATGAAGAATCAAAAGGGTAAGAGGGTAAAGAGGAATATTTTTGGTATTTTTGAAAAACATGATGAAAAAACTAAGAATGAAAATCTTTTTGGGTTTTGATTTTTAAAAGATGGTATAAACAAGGAGTGATGTCAAATCACTAATCTGCTAAACGTAAGACTATTAGCACTGCTCCCCGGCAGCGGCGCCAAAATTTGATTGGTTCCAAACAGTCAAGTCTAATCACGCAAGGCTGCCACTTGTGAATGACAGACTGTAACAGACTTAAAACTGCTCAAAAACCAATGCAATGAAGATCTGAGGAGTATAGTGTTTCCCCAGGTCGTTAAGTCCCAACGAGCTGTGCGAGAATAGTCAAACGTGTAGTGATCGGGAGATTTGAACGGGAAAAAGGGATTGAGATATGATTATAACTAAGGAAAAAGCCCATAAACTACAGGGGCTTAAATGCAAATTAAAGAAAGTTAAAAAGATAAAATCTATTAAATAAACGCTATCACTAAATTTAAAATGATGAACGTTTAAAACTAAAAACTTACGTTTAAATAAAAATTACGCAAGCGTACAAATAAAAACGTGAAACTTACAAAATATAAATCCTAAAAATATGAAAAAAAACATTTTTACAATCCTAATGATAAAAGAAAGTTTATAGAAAAGGAAAATTATTTTTACAACTATTTAATTAATTATTATTAATTAAAAACTATTTTAAACTATTTAATAATATTCTAAAATAAAAGAAAATATGAAATAAGACTAGAAAAATAAAATTAAAACTTAGAAAAATCTAAAATATGATAAAACTAATTTTAAAACTGAAAATATATTTTTTAGACTTTTTATATATTTATTATTAATTTAAAACTATTTAAAACTAATTAAAATGCTAGAAAATACAAATTTAACTAAGAAAAATATGGAAAAATACTTTTTTTACTTTTTATATTTATCTAAACTTAAGAAAATTGAAAAATTATTTTTTTGAACCTTTTTCTAATTTTTTGTATTAAAGGCTAATTAAAAATGCTTAAAAACTAATTTAAATTAGGAAAAATAGAAAAACAACTTGGAAAAATCTGAAAATTTCAGGAAAAGTCTAAAATAATATTAGGAATGCAAGGAAAAATAGAAAAACCAGGGCTTGTGTATAAGATTATGGAACTGATGTGTCAAGTGCTTGAAAATAAGCACTTGAATAAGCTAGATGAGGACCAACAAGCACCAACTGAAAACAGGGACTATAATAAGCTAAAAGGACTAGATTTCAACAAATCTCAACAACCCTATACCACAGAATCACAAGCTAGGACAAATTGATGATATGGGCTTATAATGCAAAAACAGTGAAAGGGTGCTCACTTTGAGCTTAAGCAAAAGCTACTAGATAAGCTGGAATGGGAAAACAAAACTTGGGACTTGGAGAAGACCTGGGTGGCTATGTAAAACACCAAGGACAGACTTGGGCAAGCTCAAATGAGCCAAATGCAAGTGCTGCAAGATCTGCACATTACCTGTGCAGATCAGTGCAGTGCACAGGGCAGATGAGCTTGTTTTGACAAGCTCATTTGACCCTTATAGAAAATTAACAAAATTATGAAAAAATGATAAGAAGAAAATTGACCAGAAGAGCTTTTCAAAACCACAAGATTCACTTTGATTGGTTCAAAACTGAGCTCAAGAAAAATCCTTCTTGTTGGCCAAAAACTAAGAATTATGCCATTTGACTTTTTGAGCAAACTTGAAAGTTGACTTTCATGAACTTAGAACCTGATTTAAAAGACTTAGATTGATATAAATACATGAAATAAAGCTACTACAAGCTATAGCTAAGTATTTTGAACACAAAACAAGGGTCTGCTCATTATAAATCTCAACAGTGAAGGATTTTGACAGGTACTCATACAATTTTGACTTTGAGCTTATTTGGGTGCAAGAACAAGACAGAATAGGACTCCCTTGGACTAAGCAAACTTGAAACAACAAAAGATAACTACTGAAAAGGTCTCTAAAACAGTAATTGCAGCAATTCCAAACACTCTTGATTACAACTGTGTTGAAGATTAAAAGAGCAAATCACTGAACCTACATGTTTTACTGATTAAACTAAGTTCAACTAGCCTAAATATGATAATTTAAACAAGTATTAGCAGTTTGTGACCACAGATTCAGGTTTAAGCAAATACTGCAAATAGACTTGAAATATGAAAACTGAGAAACTCACCTACATGTGTCCAAATGTTTTGCAGGCTAAACCAAACCCAAACCTAACCTAATCTAATCTATTACAAACCCAAAACACAACTGCATCAACCATTTGTCAGCTTCCATTCCAATTTGAGCCCAAGGTTGACTTTTGTTGACCCTAAGTGAAAGTACTTGAAACTGCATTCAAAGCTTATCAAAAGCTTTAATAAGCTCAAATAAACATGTTTGAGCTTAAAATGGAGCTAATAAAAGCTTGTTCATAAGATAATAAAACTGGAATTCTCAACAGTAACTGGAAAATATGAAATTGTATGAAACCTTGAAATTGAAGATTAAAAGCAAACTAGAATGATAAGATTACTTGAGTTTAATACATTTGAAGCTTAATATTACATTTTTGCACATTAATTAAGCTAACTTAAAAGAAACGACATACATTTTAAAACTAAAGCTAACTACACTCTTTCTCCTCTGTCTTTCTTCCTTTTTATACATCCATAAGCTTCCACCTGTCCATATGAGTAAATCCCACCACCCTTGTTAGCCAATGGGATAGCAGAGGTTTCTTTGGCCTTTATATGCATTTTGGCGGGAAAATGTTATTTGACTTCTGTGGCTTATTTACTGCAACTAGGGGGGGTGGAGTAGGTGATATGATGAGGGGGGTTGAATTTTGAGGAGATAAGGTGATGGGAGGTGATGGGTGAGATAAGAGGTGTTGCAGGCAAGATATGGGGAAGACACCTGTGTGGGAGGGAAACAGGTGGAGTCTGCTTGTTTGACTATTTTGACCAAGGGGTCAAAAACAGGAAAGGGGTCAAATGGTATTAGTGGCAGGGGTCAAAAAGGTGTCAAGGGTCAAAATGGCTTAAATAACAAGGACCATTGATGTAAATTCTGAAAGTAAAAGGTCCTAAGCTGCCATTTAAGCAAAAAGGTTTCAAGGGACCAAAAGTGACAATCTCACAAAGTACAAGGACCATTTTTGTCATTTTCAAATTTTCCAGGGACTAAACTTGACATTTTTGAAAGTTCAGGGACCTTTTCTGCCATTTTACAAAAGATTTATTCAAGGACCATTTTTGACAAATTAGAATATTTCAGGGACCTTGAATAACATTTCTCTTTATTTAGATTTACCAGGGACTGTTTTTGACAACTTTTGAAACTTGGGGGACTAAAACTGCCAATTATGCAAATTTGATACGTTTTTCACCAGATTTTGATATTTTTGCATTTAAAACACATAAAACACTTATTTGTGATATTTTTATCATTTTGATGCATTTCTAAATGTTTTCAGATGTTTTTGTAGTTTAAATGGTACAAAAATGATGAGTATTTAGACACTCATCAGCATGCTACCTAAGATTTGAGCAAACAGATTCTTAAGCTAAACAGTGAAAATGGTCTCTACTTTAGGCTGCTACCTCAGCTTATCCAATAAGCTAACAGGAAAACAAAAGGTGGAAATCTCAACACAACCAACCAGAGACCATATATCCAAAATTACAGCTAATAAGGACCTCTAATGAAGAAGCTAGAGATCAAACAAAAACTGGCTAAGTTGTGACAGACTACTGATGCAACAGAAAAGTGAACTGACCCCTACTGTTTGAGCTAATCTATGAGCTTATCAGAAAAGCTTAAATGTAAAACAGGTATAGGGTCTTGAAGACCACCTGGAAAACTACAAATGTGCCAAATCTTAGACCTTAACTAAGTAAAATTAGCACAGTGCACCTGCTGCAAATTCTGCTCAAAATGGACTTTGGCATGTTTGACTTATGAAAAACAGATTTGGAGATTGACTAAACTGAGATTTAGAAGCAAATCTTTGGATTGATTTAGATGAAATGGGATGTAAAAAGACTAAAGCAAGCTAGTTTTACTAACTCTAAACCTATAAGTGATGATTTCAGAAAATGATTTTAACATATATGAAGGTGAAATCAGTGGACTCAAAATTTTGACTAAAAGTGCAAAATGCAGCAAACCAAGGACAGAGATTAATGCAAATAACTTTAACAATCCTCAACAAACTGATCTAATCCAAAATTGCAACCTCTAAAACAGTTTAACAAAGCAATCCAAACACTACTTTATAACATTGATATGAGCTTAAACCTACACCATCTACTAAACCAGCATACCAAATTGATCAAATTAAGTTCACTAGATCTAAAAACAGCTGATTAAACAGACCTCAACCATTGGGGACCATAAATACATACACCATAACAATATGCAAAATGCTTGAAAATGAAAAGTGCAATATAAACTCACATAAGTCCAGCTTGTGTAGCAGGCTAAAACCAGACCAAACCTGTCCTAATGTAGCCTAATCCAACCCATTATCACCACTGCAACAACCCAAGATACCATTTTCCAGTTTTCCATCACAGTTGACTTTTGTTGACTATTATGCAAAATTACTTGGAATTGATTTTTGAGCTTATAAAACGGTTTGAATAGCTTAAATAAACCAGATTGAGTTTAAGATTAAGCTTCTAGGAGCTTATAAATGAGAGTTGCAAAATGAGATTTTCAACAGTAAACACAAAATATGAATTTTAGCTAAACTTGAGAATTGATTATTAAAACTGATTACAAAGATAAAGTAGCTTAATTGTGTTACATAAAAGATGAGATTACAACATTTGAACTTAAAACTAAAACACTAAGTTAAAAACGACATTAAGAAAAAATTGTAAAACTAACTACTACTCTTCAAGCTTCTCTCCTCTTCTTTTTATACTCCAAGAGCTTCTCACTAGTTTCTGATATGATCCCACCATTTTTCTTAGCCATTGGATGCTTTGACTCAACTCTAGCCGTTTGATCAAAATTTGGCGGGAAAGGTTTATCAACAGGTGGGTGAGGTTGAGTGAGAGAAGGGATTGCATTTAATGGTTTTTGTTTTGTGTTGAGGATGAGGGAACAAAGAAAGTGATATGTTGAGGAAGGGGGATGGTTGTGCTTGAGTGAGCAGGGAGCAGTTGAAGGGGATGAGAAAAACGCGCCAAGGGGTGTATTTGTTTGACCTAGGTGTTTAAACCTTTGACCGGGTCAGGATATTGGACGGGTTGTGTTTGTTTGGGCTTTGGATTGGGCTTAGGTAGTAACTAGGTCCATTTGGTTGTAGTAATAACATAAGGACCATTCATGTAAATTCAAAACTCCAAGGACCAAAGCTGTGATTTCTGAAATATTATCCAAGGGCCAAATTTGTCATTCTCAAATATTTAAAGGACCATATTTGCCATTTTCTAAAAGTTGAAGGACTAAACATGACAATTTTCAAACTTTAGGGACTAAAGTTGTAATTTTGCAAATTTTACATTTCAAAGGTTTGTTTTGACAACTTTTGAATCCTATGGACCTTAAATGACATTTTTCTTTATTTAGATTTACCAGGGACTGTTTTTGACAACTTTTGATACTTGGGGGACTAAAACTGCCAATTTTGCAAATTTGATACGTTTTTCATCTGATTTTAATCTTTTTGCATTTAAAACACATAAAACACTGATTTGTGATATTTTCATCATTTTGATGCATTTTTGAGTGTTTTCAGATGATTTTGCAGTTTATATTGTACAAAAATGATGAGTATTTAGACACTCATCACTTATTCAAGCCTCTGTTACAGTTTGGTGCTTGTTTGTGACCATTTGCTTATTTCAAGTGCTTATTTCTAAGCACTTGACATAGCAGTTTCAAATTCCTCCACACAAGCCCAAGTTTTTCTATTTTTCCTAGATTCTAAATAATATTTTAGACTTTTCTTGAAATTTTCAGATTTTTCCAAGTCAGTTTGCTATTTTTCTTGATTTTAATTAGTTTTTAAGCCTTTTTAATTAGCATTTAATACAAATAATTAAGAAAAGGTTCAAAAAAATAAGTTTTCATTTTTATTAAGTTAAGATAAATATAAAAATCCAAAAAAATATTTTTCCATATTTTTCTTAGTTAAATTTGTATTTTTAAATAATTTAAGTAGTTTTTAATAGTTTAAAATTCCTAGAAAATACAAAAATAATCAGAAAAATATAAAAATAGTTTTGAAAATTCTTTTTTGTTATTTTAGATTTTTCCAAGTCAAAATTTTATTTTTCTAGCTTTATTTCATATTTTCTTGTATTTTAGGTAATTATTTAATAGTTAAAAATAGTTTTTAATTAATAATAATTAGATAAATAGTAATAAAAATAATTTTCTTTTTCTATAAATTTTCTTTTATCATTAGGATTGTAAAAATTTCATTTTCATATTTTTAGGACTTATATTGCTTTAGTTTCACATTTTCTTGTGTACGTCGCGTAGTTTTTAAATTTAGTTTTATAAAAACATAAAAACAAAAACATCATTGTAAAAATAGTGATAGCGTTTATTTAATATTTTTTATCTTTTTAATTTCCTTTAATTTGCATTTAAGCCCCTGTATTTTATGTACCCTTTCTTTAGTTATAATCAATCACATCTCTTTTCCCGTTCAAATCTTCTCGATCACTATACGTTTGACTATTCTCGCACAGCTCGTTGGGACTTAACGACCTGGGGAAACACTATACTCTCCTGATCTTCATTGCATTTGTGCTTAAACTGTTTGAAGTTTGTTACGGTCGACCATTCACAAGTGGTCGGCTTGCGTGATAAAACTTGACGGTTTTGCACAGATCAAATTTTGGCGCCGCTGCCGGGGAGCAGTGCTAATAGTCTTACGTTTAGCAGATTAGTGATTTGAATATTCACTCCTTGTTTATACCATCTGTATGTATTTATATTTTCTTATAAAAATCAAAAACCCAAAAAGATTTTCATTCTTTGTTTTTACATCATGTTTATCCAAAAATCCAAAAATATCCATCTTTACCCTCTCACATCTTTGATTCTTCATTTCTTACCCTCTGTAAACCTTTGATTCTTTCTATGTCTTATCCTCACCCTCTTGGATGTCAATGGTGTGGTGGTCCTTATAATGGTGGCAATTGCCCCAGTTGTAGCATGGTGGAATCAGGAAACGGGTCTGTCTATAACCAGGATCCCTATTCCTACCATAACACAACTGATTTATTCCATCAGCCACCACACTGTGAGACTCAGCAGTTTTACTGTTGTGAGTACTGTGGTGGTTCACACTCCAGTTCTAATTGTCAATCGGGAAACACGCTTGTCTATGAGCAGGTTCCTGATAACAATTATGACTACCACACATATAACTCACAGCCACATCAGTTTTACTGTTGTGAGTATTGTGGAGGTCCTCACTCTAGCTCTGATTGTCAAACGAGGAATCCATTTCCTTGTAACAATTACGACTCTTCGTATCATAACCAACCTCCACAATACCAAGTGAATCAGGCACTACCTCAGCCTGAGCCACTTCCTCAAAATCTTCTCCTTGATCTTTTGGATTTAGTGAAAGATTTGAAGGAATGTAAACATCCCCAAGATAATCCAAATCAGAAATCCATGGAAGTTTTGTTAGCTGAAGAACGGACTGCTAAATTAGATTCCCAGATTGCCTTTGAAGAATCTATTAGGGAATCAATTGCAAAAGAAAAAGCAGCCAAATCTAGCTCTCGATTCCGTTTCATTCCTGATGACGATGATGATGAAGTTACCCTTGATATTAGTCAACTTTGTACAGATTCATCAAGTTCATCAGTTGAAATTCCTTCCATGAAAAATCAGGGAGAAAAGACTATGATGGAATTACTAGCAGAAGAACAAATGGAAAGTATAAAACATATGTATGCTAGTCCTTCTAAACTCCCTCAGTCTGTTGTTATCACACCTGATATTCCCACTCACTCTCTGAACATGGGGGACGAGCATCCTGACACTGTTCCTGAAAAGGAATCGGACGAATTCATAAAGTCTAGTGTTGAGAACCTTGTCCCAATCCCGAGAGAGTCTCAGGGAACTTCTGATCATGTGTGTGATTCTCTTTCCCCTCTTGAGTGTTCAAAAGATCATTTTGATACTTTCTCCGATCTTAGCGACGATTGTGCTTCTTATGGAGACATTGAGTATGTTGAGGCATCACTCCCACAGTCTGATGCTGATCATCTTCTTGAGGAGTTCACTGATGAACTCACTCACATCAGTCCACTTTCATCAGAAAGTGACGATGATCTCTTTGATTTCGAAGCCGATCTTGGAGAAACTAGAAATCTCCTATATAATGATCATCCACTCATTTCTTGTCCCATTTCCGACTCTTCCATTCCTTCTCTCACTCCGGATGAGGAAGATGATAACTTTTGGAAGGAGGTCGATGCTTTTCTTAGTGATGAGTCAATTCCAACAGGGATTGACAATACTTGCTATGATTCGGAGGGAGACATCCTCTTTCTTGAAAATCTGTTGATTGAAGAACCGTTTCCAGCTCTCCCTCCCGGAAATTTTGTTGCCAATCACCATACAAGCTTCAAGTCTAAGCTTAAAAATCTAACAAATGGTGATTTGCTCCTCACTAATGAAGAATGGGATTGCATTGTGATGCACATCTTTATTCCATTTTTCACAAATGGTGTGGTTTCTCGTTCCCTTTTCTCCTTCAGGAATGAGGACACTATTTTTGATCCCGGCATTTTCATTTATCATTTTTGAGCCGGTTCTATGTATATCTCGTCGGTGTGGAACTTTCACGTACTTCAATGTTTATCCAAACATCTTGAATGAAAGTCCGATGGAGATTGTCTCTTCCACTTACTTCCCCATGAACCAATTAATTCGGGGTCGAGTCAAGCTAGCGACTCGGTAATCAAAAACAGTAGTTAAACATGGGTTTTCACCCGTGTGTACCACCCTAGTGTGGGGGAGATGCCCCACATGTTGTATATAGATCTAAAAAATGAATGAAAATTGTAAATATTAAAAAAAAAGAAGAGAATAATTGTTGTGTTTCTACACTTAGCTAGTAATGTTATCTTTTTACGTTCTAAGTTTCGGCATAACAGCCGGTACTTTGAATATTGAGAACAATATTCATTTCTAAGTGTGGGGGGGAAATTCTGGCGAATTTTTATCATAAATGTACCCTTTTAGTCCCTTTTTCCCCCAAAATGGCCAAATTTAAAAAAAAAAATTTAGTGGAAGTACTATGTACTAAACACAACAAATGGTAATCAGTCCACCATGTCTAACCCACATAAGGATTGGCTAATCCAGGAGCAAACGGCTCTTGGTAAAGATATCTCAAATCCGTTGACGGCTTGCAATTTGCCCAAAATTGTATGGTATTCAGCTCACCATATCCTTAAAAGTGAAGAGTTGGCTAGCCCGTAAGTTTATGGCTTGTGGTAAAGGCAGTGGAAAAACCATAATTGGTAATCAGCTCACCAAAGATAATATTGATAATTTATCTAAGAGTTGGCTAGTCCAGAAGCAAACGGCTTCTGGTAAAGACAAACCAAATCCGTTGAAAGCTGGTGGTTTGCTCAAAATCACATGGTTATCGGTGTACCATGGTTCTTACTTGAACTGAAACATTTGGCTACTCCAGAAGTAATGGCTTTTGGTAAAGAGATGAAATCCATTAATTTTTCTTAAAACATTGCTAGGGACTAGCAATATCTTAGTGTGGGGGATTGATGAGTGTCTAAATACTCATCATTTTTGTACCAATTAAACTGCAAAAACATCTGAAAACACTCAGAAATGCATCAAAATGATAAAAATATCACAAATAAGTGTTTTATGTGTTTTAAATACAAAAATATTAAAATCTGGTGAAAAACGTATCAAGTTTGCATAATTGGCAGTTTTAGTCCCCCAAGTTTCAAAAGTTGTCAAAAACAGTCCTTGGTAAAATCTAAATAAAGAAAAATATCATTTTAAGCCCCTAGGTATTCTAAGTTTCAAAAATGGTCCTTGAATAAATCTTTTGTCAAATGGCAGAAAAGGTCCCTCAAGTTTCAAAAATGTCAAGTTTGGTCCCTGGAAATTTGAAAATGACAAAACTGGTCCTTGTACTATTGGAACTTGTCAATATTGGTCCCTTGTTACAACTTTGGAAAATTACAGGATTGGTCCCTCATCTTTCAGAAAATTGCAAAAATAGTCCTTGAAATAAACAACACACCATTGACCCTTTCCTGTTTTGAGCCCCTGCCAATACCCATTTGACCCCCTGTCACTTTCCTTTTTGAACCCCCTAGTCAAACAAGCAGTCAAAACCACTTTTCCCTCCACCACTTATCCCTTCCCTCCCCACTTGCCTGCAACTGCAATTTCTTCTCCCAACACCTCTCCCATCACTTTATCCCTTCCAACCCCTCTCCTCATCATCATACCTAGCCACCCCCCCTAGTTGCAGTATAAAAGTCAACAGAGGTCAAAATAACCCTTTCCCGCCAAAATTGGATAAATGGCCAAAATGAGCTCTGTTCATCCATTGGCTCAAAAGAGAGGTGGGATGTGCTCAGAAACACGTGGCAAGACTAATTGGGTATAAAAGAAGGAAGAAGAAACAAGAATAAAGCAGTAGATTAGTTTTAATTTCCTTTGTATGTCGTTTTCAATGTTAATGTTTTAGTTTAGTTTAAAAACTTTAATTCTCTGTTCCTATGTACTAAACTTAAGGTATTTTATCAATATCATCTGTTTTCAAGTTCTATTTCAAGGTTTCATTTAAATTTCATGTTTCCAATTCCACTGTTGAAAAATTTAGTTTTAAACACCTATGTTTAAGATTCAAACAGCTTCTTTGTAAGCTTAAGTGAGTTTATTAAAGCTTCTTTTAGCTTTTGGTAAGCTTGGAGATCAGTTTCAAGCAAATTAGGTTCATGGTCAACAAAAGTCAACTGGGGTGCTAAACTGGAAAATGGTGATCTTGGATTGATGCAGAGGATGGATATGGGTTGGATTAGACTAGAATAGAGTAGTTTTGGGTTTGGTTTAGCCTGCAACACTAGCTGGACAGTGGTGAGTGATTTTCTCATTTTCAAGTTTCAAGTCAATTTGCAGTTGTTATTGGTACTTGTATCTGTGGTCATTTGTAGCTCAAATATGTTTATTTAGTTCTAATTAGGGTAACTAGACTTGGTATAAGTGGTATAATCAGCTAGTTCAGAGTTTAGTTCAATTTTAATTGCAAATCTGTTTCTAAAGGTGTGTTTGGATTAGTAGGTATATCTGTGATTTAGGGTAGTTCAGTGATTAAGATTTGTTGTTCAATGTTTGTTTAACTCATTCACTCTTAAATCTGTCTTAATAATGCACCTGCAAAACCTTAAAGTCAAAATCATACATAAATCTGTCTTAAAGCTTAACTGTTGAGTTTTTGCAAAATCAAAAGATCATTTTGTGTTTGAAATACATAAACATAGATTGCATTAACTTTATTTCATCATATTACATCTCATTCACTCCAAAAATTAGCTTCAAATTTCATTTTGGTCAAATTTTCAGTTTTGTTAAAAAAGTCAAAATGGTGAATGTCAGTTTTTGGCCAACTAGGGTGAATTTCCATTGATTCATTCTTGGGTCATTTCAAGTGAAACTTGTTGCTTTTAAAAGTTCAAATGGTCTAGTTTATTGTTATCATTTTTGTATAATTTTGTCAATTTTCTATAAGCTCCAAATGAGCTTGTCTAAATGGAATTATATGCCCTGTGCAAGGCACTGAGCTGCACAGGACTTGTGCAGTTCTTGCAGCCCTTGCACAGAGCTCACATGAGCTTGTCTAAGCTTGGTTTTTGGTTCATAAGCTCTCACCCAGGTCTAGTTTAGACTTCCATTTCTGTTTTCCAATTTCCAGCTTATCTCTGTGCTTATTTTCTTGTCCAAAGTACTGGCCCAAATCTGTCTTTGCACACAAAAGCTCAAACCATCAAATCTTGGTATCTTGCAATCCAGAGGGTATAGCTTGTTGTTTTTAGTTGCCTTAGAGTTCTTTTAGCTTATTCAAGCCTCTGTTACAGTTTGGTGCTTGTTTGTGACCATTTGCTTATTTCAAGTGCTTATTTCTAAGCACTTGACATAGCAGTTTCAAATTCCTCCACACAAGCCCAAGTTTTTCTATTTTTCCTAGATTCTAAATAATATTTTAGACTTTTCTTGAAATTTTCAGATTTTTCCAAGTCAGTTTGCTATTTTTCTTGATTTTAATTAGTTTTTAAGCCTTTTTAATTAGCATTTAATACAAATAATTAAGAAAAGGTTCAAAAAAATAAGTTTTCATTTTTATTAAGTTAAGATAAATATAAAAAGCCAAAAAAATATTTTTCCATATTTTTCTTAGTTAAATTTGTATTTTTAAATAATTTAAGTAGTTTTTAATAGTTTAAAATTCCTAGAAAATACAAAAATAATCAGAAAAATATAAAAATAGTTTTGAAAATTCTTTTTTGTTATTTTAGATTTTTCCAAGTCAAAATTATATTTTTCTAGCTTTATTTCATATTTTCTTGTATTTTAGGTAATTATTTAATAGTTAAAAATAGTTTTTAATTAATAATAATTAGATAAATAGTAATAAAAATAATTTTCTTTTTCTTTAAATTTTCTTTTATCATTAGGATTGTAAAATTTTCATTTTCATATTTTTAGGACTTATATTGCTTTAGTTTCACATTTTCTTGTGTACGTCGCGTAGTTTTTAAATTAAGTTTTATAAAAACATAAAAACAAAAACATCATTGTAAAAATAGTGATAGCGTTTATTTAATATTTTTTATCTTTTTAATTTCCTTTAATTTGCATTTAAGCCCCTGTATTTTATGTACCCTTTCTTTAGTTATAATCAATCACATCTCTTTTCCCGTTCAAATCTTCTCGATCACTATACGTTTGACTATTCTCGCACAGCTCGTTGGGACTTAACGACCTGGGGAAACACTATACTCTCCTGATCTTCATTGCATTTGTGCTTAAACTGTTTGAAGTTTGTTACGGTCGGCCATTCACAAGTGGTCGGCTTGCGTGATAAAACTTGACGGTTTTGCACAGATCAGTTACTAACTCATATTTTGTTTGCGGGTACCTTACATAGGTCTGAGCTTCGGGCAGGTGTAGAAATTGTAGTGGCAACACAGGAAGATTTATTGATCATTTACAGCAAGGAAACACGTCTCTCACACGAATTTCGTATGTTGTTCTGGATGAAGCAAATAGAATGCTTGATATGGGTCAACTGAATCTCATATGCTCTGTAGTTTGAATTGTAAATTGAATCTCATATGATGTATTTATTTATCTTCAAGCTTATCATGATTTGTTTTAGTATCATGGCAAGCAGGTTAGAGACTGAAAAAGCAGAAATAACGGGTCGTGGTTTCAGCAGTGGTGGGGGACACAGTTCACTCGACTACCACACAGATGGTATATCTTATACTAATACTTACAGGCTTTATTAATTAATCAGCGAATTAATCTCTTAAATGTGTGTCAGTGAGTGAGGTTCACGACAGAAGCAATGATACTAAGGATTGATTACAAAAAGATATGGTATCACAATAACATTACAATTTGAGACACTAATCTGGAGTCTATAAGTTTTAACTGTTATATTGACATTTTCAGCTACAAATGAGCAATGTCCACACCTACATTTCATTTAACTAGAGGTGATGTGTGTTAGCATTATAGGATGCACATATTTTTATGTCGTTAGAATGTGTCATTATGTGTTTAACTTCTTGCCATATGTCGTTCCCAGAAATAAACCTTCGTTCACAATGGTAAGAAAAAACTTCGTTCATATGATAGTTTTAGGAAAGTGGTTCACTGTATCAAAGTGGGTTAATTACACGGGTTCAGACAATGGCAGTCCACGAAGATCGGTGGCAGGTTGTTAAACATTATTCAAATTTCATATTTTAATTTACTTATTTTCTGAATGTTGTTATCATTTTAGTTGTACATAGGCAAGTTCAAGCAAATTCCAACACGTTTCCTCAAAATAATAGCCGTTTGCGGTCGGGCACCTAGGGTAACTCAATGCCTTATCCTGTCTTGAATCAGACACAAGGAGCATCCGAAACCACATCAGAAAAGGTAACCTAATTAACCCCTGACATTTGTTTCTTCACTAAGACGTTTTTGGGCGGCTACCTATTTGATCATCAAACAAATGTAGTTTGTGGGTAGTTTTGACTATTTACGATGGTGTGAATGCACCTAATTGCATACATAAATGATACTTTTATAGTTGTCTGGTCACTCACTTGAGTAGCTTCCAGTGTCACATTCCCAAGAAATATAGTTTCGTATGCCTTTGGTTTCATGTCAAATTACGTATTTGTCTATTATGAAAATTTAGTGATGCCATTCATTTGGGACAAAAAACATTCATTTATTAATCTCAACTGAAGCAGGAGGCTTCAAAAACTGGAACCACAAGACGACCCGATTCATATAGATAAACATTCCTGGAGAATTAATGGTAAGCATCATAAAAAGCATTTGAATAATTGCGAGTTGAGGGTTTTAAAATTGTTATTCGTGTCACACGTGTGCAAGTTTATGTTTTGGAACTGTTTCATATTTGTTAAGCTGGTGCGTATAAATAGATCTGTGTTTAGAATTGGGTTCTTTCGCTGATAGTGTGCAGTTTTTACCGCTTATGGTGTTATGGTTCATGTTCGTCCTGGTGACGTTTTTGTTGTAATTGGTGTTGATGATGTAGGTTCAAGGCCGCGGGTGAGTTACTATCTAAAGACCAGGATTCATTTGAAGAGTTCATAATTCGTCTCATTTACAGGAAAGAATATGGTGAGTCCATTTTTTTAAAGAAAATTACATGCATTTGAACGTACAAGTTTAGACAGACTTAGATAGATCTTTTATTAATGTATTGTTTAAACCAAATGTGTTTTCTGTGGGCTTGATACAAAAAAAGGTCGTTGTTAAAGGCATGTGTCCACTCTAGATGCATCATTGAAGAAAGACGTGTTCCTAATTGTCACATAAATTATATGTGCACGTGGTATTGGTGTTTGGAGTTCACTATGCATACTACAACAGGAGGAGACATGGGGACACAAATTTCAGGTACCCAATTAAGACATCCAGGTTAGTGACTAATAACTTGCATTATGTTTAGTTATTGATCCATTCATAAGCAAATGTGTCAACATTCCGCCTCTTGAATAATATACAAAATTATCACCACAGAAATCGGCCGCATCATTTGATTTTAAAATCAAGAAGTAATTATACTACTCTTTCTGCATCATCACTGAGATTAGCATGAAATAGCGGTAAACTGTCTTATTGGTGATTATATAGATATAGATCAGTAGAGGGCAGTAGGATATGAATTTAATTACAAAATGTATAGTTCAACATAGGATTTGTGTGGCACGTGCACCCCTAACGAACATGTAAGTCCTCCCCTGATGCCACTTGACCATATAGAACATATTATGAATCATCAACCATGTTGACTTTATAATGATATAAACTAACCAAAATTTCTTTGAAAAGTTGCGCATGTTATGTTAAAACCTGTGTTTCTTAGAGCCCTCTGTGTGGGATTGTACTTTAATTTATTATATGACTGGATACAGGTTGTTTCTTATTCAGTTATATAATCACAAGTCATGCCCTATGGTTGCTTAGGTTTAATTCGTCCATTAGGTATTCAGTTAACATCTACATTTTTTACTCATGCCTTATACAGTTCAATAATCTCAACTAGGGGTACATGTACATGGTATGCAAGCTGCCAATTAATTCTCTTCGAAATAAGTTTAATCTAGCTTGAGGAAAAGAGTGAATACCTCATATGCCAACTGTATTTTTGTAAGTTACTTATCTGAGATATAATCATATAACTTTTAGTAGTAATTGGCGCCTAGGAGATTGGTACTGTTGTGTTTGTTTCATGAGTATCACTAAAACTTAGCTATTCAAGTGCAGCACTGCTGTATACTTATCTTGGTAATGTCAGTGATCAAATCGTGTGAATTTTTAGTAACATGCACAAACCATTGAAGATGGTCAAGATATAATAATATTTAACAGCACTAGGGAGAGAGTGTTATAAGTTATTTTAAGATCTCTGACCAGTGCCAAGTTTAGGGACTAATGTTGAAGTATTGCAGAACATGTGATGGGCATATTATCTTTGATGTTTAATATTATGGTGTGAAACATTATTCATATTTTGTAGTAGTAGTTATTGACATTAATTAATGTCTTGTGGAAGCCTTGACTAGATTTAAGACATGATTAGAATAAGTAAATGAACAAAATTGCTCTTGATCTTAAATGTCGTCTCAACCAACAAAATCCGAGAGGAATAATTTCCTTGGTAAACTTCAGATAACTTGGTGTACGAATTTAGGAGAGCCTGGTCGCCTGCAAACACAGCAGATAATTGGCAATTCAAGTGAGCCAATAGCTCTTATACAATCTTGAGTTGAAAACGCTTAATTATTTTAGCATGAATGTATAAGGTTTTATTTTTACTTGCATACCGCGGGTTGTATTATCCTATACGTAAGAACAAAGTTGCTCAATGATTTGCGACCATCGTTCCACTTGAGCTTTGACTTTTGCTTCATGTATGCCAAGATTCTATTCTTTGCTGGCCTTCATGGTCATGTATTAGTAATCATAGAATAAAATATGTATTAGTATAAAATAGTGTAGTATCGGGTCAAATTGGTTATAATCAACATTTTGGTTTTTTAATATATAAAAATATGTTGTTCAAGAATACTCTTCATTGTATAATACAAAATAAAAAACCATAAATAAAACCAAAAAAAATATTTGTTTTTTAATAAATAAAAATAAATTATTCAAAAATTTAGAAAAAATCCCACGCGTACGCGAGCATTATAACTTCTTATTTAAATACAATTATTGAAGAATGTGATGTCATAGTAGTTGTGCGTGTCGAGACCGAGTTCATGATCGTTGATGGTGATTGTCATAGTTGTTGTGTGGTGGCGTTAATTAAAGAAGTATACATGTTAGATAGTTCTAATCATTGAAAAAAGCTTTGAAACACTATATACAATAACTAAATAAACATAATTAACAAAAACAAAATAATAATAATAAATGTTAATAATATTATCAAATGTAAAAGATATTAACAAAAAACAACTAAAAATCAAAGAAACAATTGTTTTATAATATTTATTGACAATTCTAAAAAATGTATTTCAGTTAACAAAAAACAACAAACAAATAATTATAAGTCATGCCCGCCCATTGGGCGGGCTTCGAAAACTAGTATATATATATATATATATATATATATATATATATATATATATATATATATATATATATATATATATATATATATATATATATATATATACTAGTTTTCGAAGCCCGCCCAATGGGCGGGCATGACTTATAATTATTTGTTTGTTGTTTTTTGTTAACTGAAATACATTTTTTAAAATTGTCAAACAATATTATAAAACAATTTTTTTTTTGGTTTATAGTTATTGGTTTTTGTTATTTTTTGGTTCAGAAGTATATATAATTGTATGTTTTGTGGATGTAAATTATAAAATATACAAACGAAACAATTAAATAATATAAGTATACCGGGTTTTGTAGAAACAAACCAATCTGGGACAATGTTTGGCCTTAACTTTTATTAATCGTGATAGCGAAATAAAAAAAATAGATGATCATTTTATTCATATACAAAATTAAATTTCTTTGTACACATCATTTGTTGGGAAGTTCGTGTAACAATTAAAAACCTGCAAGTGCACACAAACTATGAACATATATTAGGATAGTTTTAATATAAAACAAAGGACAACATGTATTAGGTAATGGAATATATTTTATTTGTATGTTATTGTGCTTAATTTTTAAGATGATTCTACCATAAATTTTGTATGTATACAATACATACCTTATATAATTATTACATTATTCTTGCACATTTCTAAAAATGCAGATAATCACTTCCCTGAAAACCTTATTTAAAAAAAAATTCTTTCTAATTTTAGAGTCTTGATTGGAGTAGATACACGTCGTTCATGATCTCCTAGCTAAATTCATGTCACTTGACCTTCTTTTAAGCTAAATAGTGTTTCTTGCATAAAGCGTATAGTCACATGTTAGCGGCGGGCTGTTGATAAATGCACGGTGATTTTTTAAGTAGAAAGTTGGCCGGTTTTTGTGGTACCCGCATAGTTTGCGTCTTACCACTTCTCGTTACACCATAAGTGAATACTATTTCTACGCTAGCAAATTTATACTACCTCAAATAAAACATGCATATTTATGTTAAACAAATTTTTTTTAGACATCTCTTGAAATACTTTCATTACTAACTTAAAACTATAAATGTACAATTCAAATGCACAATTAAGGTAAAGCATGAAAACATGCAATTCAAGTTCTACATTGGTTGAACCATACAATATTCAACATCGAAACCTAGAAGCTGCAAGGGAAAAAAAGAAACAGTAATTATAAATATTTGTAAATGTAGCCTAGCAAAAGCAGTTAGTTCAGTTAGAAGGAGGTATATTAAGTATTTTTAAGCTACAAATGGCTATTAATATTTTAAGTTTACCAGGCATGATACGTAGTTCTCTAGCCTCCACGGCCACAAAGTCAGGATTAGCAACCACCATAGGGATTCTTTTAGTTGCACACTGGTACAAAATCTTCTCAAGCTCTTGAAGCTTCTTTGAGACTGACTCACCAGAAGAAAGTTCCAAAGCTTTAGTACCATGGACTAAAACAAATTCAGTTTATTCAAATGTTCGACATTCTATAGCTCTAAACCCTGAAGCAGTATAATAACATATCAAGTTTGTAGCTAGCTGTAAAACGGCACGGATACTTTTCATAAAAATTATAAAACATGATAAAGTAATCAGAATATTGGAGTAATAAATAAACGTGTTTGAGGGGTTACCTCAAGTGATGTGGCACCTCGGTCACTCCATGTTATGTGAACACCTGTCATTCCTACCGGCCCAAACCAAGGATCATCTCTCCTACTCACGATAATGCATAAATAATATTAATATATATTAGACTAAATCTTGTGAAATGCATATTGTAATGAAGTAAAGTTTCTTGTAATAGCAGTTAGAATTGATATCTCGCTACCTCTGAAGATGCTGATATGTTAATTCTCCACTGCTGATGGTTCCAATGAAGATAGATGGACTGAACCCAAGGCACTTCAATTTATCCAATGTTGTTGATGCCCGTCTTGATGAATTACCACCTGATATTTAAATGGTGTATGTCAAATTGTACATGTACGAATTAACAATCTCTGAAAAGTAACTGATCAAACGGGCAATAATCACATCAGATTCTAAAAAGAGTACTGCAAATTTAAATTGACTAAAAATTTCAGACGTACACCATTTATACAGGCTCGGTTTTGACCCATTCCATAAAAACAATCAGTTTTGGTCCATTTCGTAAAAACAATAGATGAAAAATTTCAGAAAAAATCCATAACGTTTGACATGTCTGATCACCGACATGCCCGACACAATTATTTGACAGATGTATATTTACAGATATAATGCATAGAAGATAAACAATGATCGAATACCTGCATCCGCTCATAAAAACTCACACATCAGATAACTACATGGTGTTTGATATTGCGTTTCGCACGTGTATATTATTTCATTTTCAAGACAAACTTTTTTCTAGTGTTTTAGCACCAATAGAGCCGTCACATGATTTCTAAGGTATGTAGATTCTGCATTGCTCCTTCATGTACTGTTAGAATTTTTAGCTTTTTCCAGTTTCCATACCTTAAGAACTCTAAGGGCAGAGAATCCATTTTCGGGACAATGCATTTCTTCTCCCACATAGGAAGCAGCTAAAAGCCTCAGGACCATCAAGTTTGGCAGCTGAGATAGTGTTACCATGGGATCTTCGTGTAGCTTTGAAACTGATAAAGTTAGGACTTTAAGTCCAGGTGGCATTTGGTACCAAGAAAGACATTCCCGTAAATGTCCTAGTAAGTATAGTTGATAGAGATTCCCAAGACTTGAAAATGGTTTAATAATGAGCTCTGACGGCCGACCCATTTTATCCTTTGACCTTAATCTTAGAGATTGAAGGCTAGATAGTTTTGAAATCCACAATCCAATTTCTTCGTAAGAGGATGACTGACTTGTCGTTGTAGTTGTGGTAGTTGTTGCTGTTGAGGAAGACTGTCTTGTGAGATCTAGTTTTCGAAGTTTGGTCATTCTGCTAAGAGTCAAACTAATCTTTCTTGCAATCTTCTCATCTACAAATAAACCCATAGAGTCTGGAGATGGCTTAGTGCTTTATGTTTGGTTGTTTGTGCATGTATGTCTAGGCGAGCTCCGTTCAGACAAAGATGATGAAGATGCTTCATGTTCCATATAGAACTTGGGAGAGTGGTTATATGTGTATGCTTGATGTCCAGTGTTTCAAGGTAGATCAGGCTACCAAGTGATGATGGAAGACTGTCTAAGAAAGTCCATCTCAAGCCTAAATACCTCAAGTGAAATAGGTTTCCATGATTCTCTGGTAACCGTGGGCGATAAACACCCTCCAAATCAAGCACCCTTAGTAATCCAAAGCCTCTGCTTCCAATGATTCTATCTAAAAATGTCCCTACTTCTTCTGCAGGCATATCTTTCTTTCTGCCATTAAAATATATGTAGGACTTGGTAGTAATTTTTATCAAGTGGGTCAGATAAACCAACCAAAAAGGGAATAAGTTAAAGGGGTCTAACTGGTTACCCTAGAGAACTCACCCAAAGTGTATTTTTAATGCATACAACTTCCTAATTTGGTTTATTTAAAGCTTAAACCATTAAGGTAAGAATTTGGTTTTCAAACAAAATTGACAAACATTTGAAGTTCTTTTGTGCCTCAACATGATCATAAACTGAATAGAATCTGGCTCAAAATAGATTCAAAATTGTTGAAGAAGTAATTATACATCCTCCTATATAATCCTTTTACTTCACCATCCTCACAAGGAGATGACGAAAAAATAGTAAAACAAAGGGAAAAGATAAGGATATGTGTCATGTTATAATAAAGCAATCTTTACCGGCGGGTTTAGTGATAGGGGTTCAACACTGGGGTGTCAAGTTCATAGTTGGGTTTTGTTTAAACACTGATGCACACCACATCAGTTACAAAACACTCACAGAGTCACAAGAGTTGAGATATCATTTGATTCATATCATATCCCTTCTTAATGTTAAAGCTCAGCATGAAAACAATATTAACACTCCCTGTGTAGTTTCAACCTGAATGACCCTTTTTCATCCTCTGAGTTGCAACCATCATACCTGACTCATACCCTTTTCGCCCACTACATGATACTCATCAGGGACACCATATATGTTGCTCGGGTTAAGACTCTTCAAGGACTCTTCTGGGAGTGCGCTGAAAAATGTAACATGAGGAAGCATAACAAAAGGGAGAAATGTTATTAACCAACTGAAAGGGGTCATCACCATATGATAATATAAAAGTACTTTTAAATGAACGAAGATACCAAGACACAAAAGCAAAAATCATAACCTTGCGAATGATGCATTTGCTGATTCACTTATACACTCGCATGTTCAGTGGCTGTCAATGAAGAACATGGTTCACTGTAATATGCATGCATATACCAAGAAATATGTATGGCCCATAAGTTTTGTGATTAAATATTGATGGACAGTTGTAGTGTATAAAGAAAATTTACTAAGAAGTAGGAAACCTTGTGTGGGAAGTGTTGGGGCACTCGGTAGGGTGTGTACAGTGTCCAGGTTTGTTGACAAAGGGCACGCGTTAGCTGGAACAAAAAACATGAATATCAGTAGGTAAGCGAAAGAGGGACGTAGGAGATAGTAATAGAAGTACCCATCTTCAAGTGATAACGATATAAAATAAGTAAAAATAAAAGACACCAACAAACCTTGTAGAAGGGGCAGTTTCTGATTGAATTGGACACTTGTACGTTCGCGCATTGCTGATGAAAAACATGGCAGATCTGTAAACCACATAGGTATAGTAAGGAATATGTGCGTGACAGTTGTACTTGAACGGGTGCAACGGCAATTTATTTATGCAGAGTGGTAATCATAACAAAAGTGACGCCGTTGACATGTGAAAACTTACCATAGGAGCAGACATAGCGTTCATTAAAATCACGTATGTCATTGTCTTCTGTTTCGCATAACCACTCATCGCTTGTAATAGAGAACATAAAGAGAGTATTTTAAGCTAAAAATTTTTTAAAGGACAAATACAACGGTAACTAAAAACAACTTATGTAACATACATTAGAGATCTATTAGTGTATCGTTTGCTCCGTAACATGATCCTGAAGTTGTTTTTTCTTTCTGTGCACTGTACTTATTTGTGTCGTTGTATTCAAAGACCTTACGTTTTCCTTTATCCATTGTGTTTGGAGTTATGGGGCCACATGAGTCAGCGTGTTCTGAATTCAGTGTGTGTGTTTATTGGACTTTTGCTTTGTTGGTATGGGTTGAAATAACAACAGGTGCAAGAAAGCAGCCACAGGTAACCTTTGGGAAGCGGCGCTAAAGATTAGAGGAGGAAAATAAGAAAGGATCACTTTACATACATATTTTTTTTGTTGGCGAGCCAGCTAGCAATCCACTAATATGGTCTTCACTGTAATCAGCGTTGGTTGTTTGATTACCATGACATATACCGTTAGGCACAGTTTCAGCCGAATGACAAGCGCGTTGTCGGGGAATTTTCTGACTGTGGCTGAACTGGTGGCAACGAACTGTAAGACGATAGTATCTGACCTTTCTCTAAGGCAACTTCACGTAATTGATAAACCTGTGGTGCCTTCCTGTAAGATATTGGATTTCACAAACACATCACATAACAATATATGGTTCGAATTATGTAAAGTTTAGAGAGAGAAAGTGGGATCCTTTCTAGAGAGAGAAGGTGAAAGAAAACTTAGAAGGTTAGATTAAGATGAATGAAAGGTCCAACCCTCTACCTTGGGAGGTAGAGGGTATATATAGTTACAAACTAAACGCCTCCTTCGGACTGTGGATCAGGCATACAGTGGGTAAAGACCCGTCCTTCCTCCACGGTGTTGCTCTAAACTAAATAACTAACTAATAAAACAGTAAATAACGATATGTCTACAAGCTAACTTATGCTAGATTATATTTGGGGTGACCGACTCTTCACTATGGAATTTCTAATTCCTAACAATCTCCCCCTAAGGGAGGTCACCCCATATTTTACATTTTGAATCCTAGCATTCTATTTAATCTTCAGTCTTGAGCTCGTAGACATTAATTCTTCAACATCTGCATCTTTGTGCTTTTGCAGTGATTCTTTAAAGTCCGATAACTTTGTACTTTAAGTGGAGGCCTTTATACTGATCCACATCTTTGATGATCTTCGAGCTTTAATTGAGATCATCAGCCACAGTAAATCTCTGGATCACCCTTTATTGTGTTGCCATCATGTGAAGTTGTGACTTTCGGACCGACATGCTCACACATTCTGGATCATGACATCTTTCCATCAGAGTAGCGGAAGCTTTACTGGTTCATGATATTTGTAGCAGCCTAGCAGAAACATAGTATAAAAATATCAGAATCAGGTTATGTAGATATGCACCAGTCATGATTTCTTCAATTAAGTGTGGATGCTGTGAGCATGCGGCTTTGGATTGACCGCTCAATTCTGATCAGCTGCAACCGTCCAAATGTACCTGCAAACAACAGTTAGCAATAAAACACATGAAAGTGTCTTTGATCACTTTCGTTGAATTGAGGTACACGGCCCACGGTTCCCCGTTGATCAGTACAAGTACTGCCTGTGATCAGGTAGGATTCCTAAGAATCTCCTTGACAGGGCTTCGCAGCTGCTCTAGCCGTTCTCAAACCGGAACGTCTCAAAGAAGACAAGACGGAGTGAGTGAACCAGCAAATTGAGATTCACTGATTGATGAAAAATGATTGACGAAGGTTTTATGAGAAAGATCAATTTTCAAACAAAATACTTTTTGTATTAGAGAATGAGTACACATTCGACGTGCTAGTGAAAAGAAGAGATTCGCACATCGAACGGTTTTTCTAAAAGTATTTTTCAATTAGAGATACTTTTTGAATTTGAAAACATAAGTACACATTCGACGTGCTATAGAAAAGAAGGTTTGCACATCGAACGGTTTTTCCAAAAGTATTCGTCAATTCCATTCCTGGACCAAGGTTGATTCAGGTTTGAATCTCCCCATCGTTTCTATCCAGTTGTCACAAGCTTGATCTTACGAAAAGATCTCACATGTCACCCACCAAGAGCTTGTTTGATGTTGGCTCTAGAAGGATTTCCATCTTCATCGTGAATACTTTTACATACCACTCAGATGTTCTGGCAAAACCACAAGGATAATGCGTAGGACTCTCAATATATTCTTACTTTCCACATTGTGTGAAACAGCAAGTTTTCATTAATTTTGTGTCCTAATGAGATATTGTGGATGATCTCTTGGCTCTAGACTCAATAGTACACATTTGGTTCCTGTGTCGGAGACTAGGGAGAGGGTCTCCTTCTTCAATATCAACAATCTCTAAGAGAAAGTAGATAGATAATGTCGGTTCCCCGTGAGAATGAAAAAAGCCCTTTTAAGAGGAACTTGAGTGGCTTGGGAAGTTAGGTGCAGTGCGTCACTGGGTCCATGACGTCTTGTCTTCAATACCAGGGTTACCTTGGTAACAACCAGTAGCATATGTATTGAACCCAGTTACTTCCCTAAGGTTGAATTATTGGAGGGCTATTTCTTTTCACCCTTTTCTCATTTCATTTGTTTTCCATTCTTCAACCCCTTCAGTGCTTACCGAGACTTCATAACTAGAACCTTGTTGGGTTTATTCCAGTACTAGCTCTGTCTCAGTCCGCACTCTTCCCATTTCTCATTTTTCTCCTTTTTTTCAATATACCTAAGGACTCTACACTATCTAGTGGATTGTCCCTGGGTAGATCCCTCCGGTTCTGGCGGATCGCGGGAACTAATACCTAACCTCACCATCCTTATAACTCCATGCATAAAGTAAAATGGGCGGTCTTTTGGTACAGTTTTTTCCTTCATGAAACCAATTGAAAAATCATTTGGAAAAATCAATCAAGGTACTTGTGATACGAGATCAAAGCATTTTGTACCTTAATAGTTTTGATCATTTAGAAATGCTCCCCCTCAACATGTGCATATGATTTGAAATTGTTGAGCACATGGAGGCAAGAGTTCTTTGAAATAATTTCATGATCACAATTTTCATAGAAAAAGCCATTTGATTTTCTTGGTAAATTCTCCCCCTCAATATGTGGGTAGGATATTTGAAATCATTTTATCACATAGAGGCAAGAGTTCTTTTGAAGCACATTTACGATCACACAAGCCATTAAGAAACCATTTAAAACTCAATCAAGTTACTTTATATTAAAACATAAAAGCATTTGCACCTCGATAGTTTCTTTTCTTTTAAAATGCTCCCCCTCAATATATGCTTCGAGGTTCGAAAGCGTTTAACACATATGAGAGAGCAGCCTGCACAACTGAATCAAAACGATCAACTTTTATCAAATTTCATTATTAAATCACAAATTCTCCCCCGATCAAAAATATCAAACCCTTTGAGATTTTGGATCCCAAGTGATTTAATAAGGTTTATAAAACATGGGAGAAAATGTGCCTGATTTAAAAACTCATCTAGTTTTTTGGATAAATGCTCCCCCTCAACATGTGCATTATGTATATTGAAATAGTTTGGCACATGGAGGCAGGAGAGCCTATAAAGGACTAAAACCAATTCCATTAAAACAGATATGAGATTTAAATCACGAACTCTCACCCGATCAAAAATTTCAAACCTTTTGAGATTTGTGATCCCAATTGATTTAAATCATTTAAAAGAGTTTGGGGAAAAACGTGGCAAGATTTAATTTTTGAAAAATGACAGATAAGGACCAATTTAAGACATTAATGATTGTTAGTGTCAGGTATGATTGTTTTAAGAGATCTTTAAGTAAAATAAAACAATTTCACAATCAAACAAGAACAGAAAGAATTTCATTTCGACAGATCTTTGAGTTTTAAAGAAAATCATACCATGACATAACATTAAATCTTTAGATCACCACTTATTGTTGTACAAACCGGAACTTTTGTGAAGAAATATCGTTTGAAAATATTATATTTTAAATCACTCTCCCCCTCAATCCATGACCGTAGTCGATAATTGAGTGACTCAAGTTTTGATAAAATGAAGTCCGGTGATTTTCAAAATTAAGTCCAATTAATTTTCAAAACAATATTTTCCATTTTCAAAACAATTTAATCAAATTATTCAAAATTGTTTAAAAATGGTATCCTGCACAAAGATACGTTAGGTGGTTGAGAAGCTTCCGTTGTTGCTGTAGGGCTTGGAAGAAAACCGTCTGCAGATGCAGTGAGACTTCTTCTTACGTTGCATTTTAAATGCCAACTGAGGTCAAATTAAGCTCCATTTCTTCAATCACTTAGAAGAAAACCATCTGCTGATGCAGTGAGACCTCTTATGTTGCATTTATGCCAACTTTCCATTGAAGTCAAATTAAGCTCCGTTTCTTCATTTGTCAACCTAAGATATAGTTACCCTTTCCTTTCGGCATCCAATCATCTTCAATTGTGGGATCCGGATCGGGAACATTATTATAACCAATATACCTGCATACGTTAGTGAACACACATACAGATATATGGTGGTCGACATCACCCATAACAGCAATCGACTAATTAAAGTCAATTCAACATAACAATCAGATCATATAAGGCATGGGGTTTATGTGTTAAACAGACTCTAATCATCTAAACCTAACAATCATATCCTAAATTCCTAGTCCTTCGACACAGGCAAATATCATTTTTAATTAAGCACGTAGGATAACTAAGAAAGCTCGTTAGATGATATAGATTTGAAAGCATTCTCCCCCTCAATCAATGACTCATTTTTCTGAAAAGTTTTAAAAGCGCAGAAGTCATTGATTGAGTTTGCAAATTTTTATAAAAACTTTGAAACTGATTGGTTTGAAAGCAACTCATTTTCCACCATTTTGTAAACACCAAATATTTTTCTGAAGAATTTTAGACGGAAAAACATTTTTGTAGGAACAACAGTCCTTCGACATACTTTCCTCAATTTGTTTTAGGATAAGTGCACGAATTTTTTTTATTATTTTTTTTTTAAATTGGTTTAGCGCAGCACTTTCCTTTCTTTTGAAAAGCGGGTTGCTATCTGAAATAATAGCAAACCTTTGTTTAAGCACGGGTCACAGTCTGAAGTAACTGCAAGCCATTATTTGAAGCCCGGGTTACAGTCTGAAATAACTGTAAGCCATTTGATTTGTGACATGTTTTGAAAAGAAATATTTACACCTCCTGCTCGAACTTCATCTATGGTCCCGTGCCATTATTGAATGACATTTCTAAGACCGCAGATGTTATTGATACCAAAAGACATGTCTTAGAAGAACAATATTTTTGTTCTTTTTCAAATTTTCTGATTTTTATGGCTTTTTGTTGGTTTTATAATTTTCTATTTTGATTTTGTTGGTTTTATATTTTTGTATTTTGTTTTCTAGTTAAATATATACAAAGATAGTTTAGATGATATAGTTAAAGAAGATGATGATACGAGTACCAAGATAAGGATATCGAACAGCACGTCGTAGAAGATAGAATTCGTCATCTCCTAAACTTCCACCACCAAAGCTTTTGAGACTCTTGAATGGACGTCAGAAATTGAGCCTGCAGAAAGTGAGACTTTGGTAGCTTCCCCTCATACCGTCAATCTTCGAATAAAGACCATTTTCCCAAGAAGAAGAATGAGAAGAGAAACAGTCTCATTGAATGAAGCTCAGCACCCCGAAGAACATGAGAACACCGAGGTAACAAGTTAAGACATTGATCGTCTTAGCGGTTATCAAATCTGGAATAACTGATGAAGACCGATCACATGAACCTGTTGTGCGTCCCCGATGTACACATTACTCTTCTAGATTGACCAGTTGTCTTATGCAGGGGAACAATACATCAACATCTTCATATTACCAAATGCATTCCAGTTATCTTCCATATAACCAATCAGCCCATAATGTACACAAGTACCCAACCAGAGTAGAGACAACAACATCACACTAACTGGTTGAATCACTGATCTCCTCTGCGGATGTAAACTCTAGAATAACTTATTAAGCTCGATCATGTGAATATGTTGTCTGACCCTGATATACACATATATCTCCTCTGATCGTTGTGATCTCATCAGAATCATCATTACATTGTGTACATGAAGCACTAACCGGAAGCACTATATCAAAAATCATATACAAGATGTCGATATGCAATATCATCTCACGAACCAAATATTCTTTTCACATTTCTTCTAACTGAACGCTGAAGTAACACATACCAAAAGTCTCCAGAGACCATTTCCTCCAATTAGTTGGAATAATACACCAAAGGCTACGAGTTAAACATTGAGTTTCTCTATGGTTATGACCATTGTCTTTCCGGGATAACTTCAATCAGGTAGAAGTGTTAAGTTCATCATGTGTACTCGTTGTGCTTTTAGATATATGTCTCATTCCCCCTTGCTGGTTTTGATACCTCAGATTCAGCAAAACATAATATACCCAAAAACTCAAAATCTTGTGAGAAGAACTCAAATAGCCCAAATGAATCCTGTGAGAATCAACTGCAACGGAAACTCTCTCTGACTATCTTTATCAACCCATATGTAGATAATTTGAAGTGACCACTGATGAAGAATACCCGATATACCAAACTTGAAACTGAAGTCAAATTTCCACATTTGTATCTTAAGCTTGCACTTAATAATGGAAGAACGGTGTCGAGAATTTATGCTTCAAGCAAATTTCTAAGTACTCACTACTCAAGCAAAGTATGAGACATTAACACCTCTTGCGATTATCCACACCGACATATGCGTGTGACACTGAGTAAAACAAAGTAACTCCTAATAGTGATAGTTAACCAGGTCTTCAACCATCCACCTCGACTGCTGGTAACTAGATAACCCAAGACTTCAACTCAAATTCTTAAGCCCGAGCAAGTTATAAAATAAGAATACACCTTTGTGAATGTCAACTTCAACCTCAAATAAGTGATAAGAGAGTAACTTCGAAGTAATCAACTTGTGTCAAATGTCCAACACTTGAATAAACATTCAATCGGATGAACATTGACCTAATGAATGAACCGAAGCAAATGATTCCTCAACATCAATGCATTCTTCCTCAAGGTATACATGTAGAAGCTGATCTGGAAGATTTACTAAAAATGTCTTCTAGCGGATGAGGAAGTCATTTTTCCTTAATGTTTATGTGGTTGATTTATAGCGTGCACAATGAGAGGAACAATAATCCGTGAAGATTTGGCAAAGGAATACCAAAGAGCGGATCATTATTCATGAACAGTAATCCGTGAAGATTTGGCAAGGGAATACCAAAGAGCGGATCATTATTCAGTAGTGCAACTACAATATCATGATAGTCATTATCAACGCCTTTTGAAGTAACTGGAGATAAGGTTTCTTGAGAGTTCTGAGAAGTACTTCTTAGATGGTGAACTAGTTGAGTCAGTAGAAACCGGAGCATGAGCTTCAGAAGCTGGATGATCAACATTCGTTAGAGGTTGGAAGTACTCATCAAACATATCTTTGAAAAACAATGAATCCCAATAATCCTTAGTAATTGAAGCATTAGGCGTTGGAGGAGTGTCATCAAAAATCAAGCAATGAATCATTGCTAAAGAATCTGAGCAAGTCTAATTGGGGATTAAATTTTGGCTTTTCAGTCTCCCCCAATTAGTGCTCTCCCCTAAACTGACGAAGATTTTCAAGTGTTCTTCTCAGCCCGGATTAAGAAGAAGTCTTTAGATCATCAAATGCAATTCGTCTTTAGTCTTCTAATCATGTAGCTTACAAATGTAGATTAGACTGTAGACTCGACCTTCTTCAAGATTATCCGAATGGGGAAATAGACAGTTAACATCTTCTTCACACCAAAGGCATTCCCGTTAACTTGTAAATAGCAAATCCCCTTAATTAAAATCCCTCCCAATCAAACAAGAACAGAAAGATGTTCATCAAAGAAATCAGCCCAGCAACTAGAAGCACTTTGTCATTTAATCATATCAGCCCATGTGAAGATGCCAACCAACGGCTCTTAAAAGAAACTACATGTGAAGATGATCCGATAAGAAGAATCTCGGTTCTTACATGGGTTAGGAGCCGTTTGACCATATATTCTCAAATATCAGTCAACCATGCAAAAAATTCACACTTCTTCTCCCCCTTAAGAATTGCATACAGAGATGCCATTCTTGATTAACCAAGTGATTATCATCCAAATGTATTCTATTCACACTTCTCCCCCGCAAAATTAGCACATGATGTCGCCATCTTCATTATATTGAGCAAGGGGAATAAGAGTAATTATCAGTAGTCTGGTTCACTTGATGACTGAAGCGCATGGAAAAAGCATGAAGCATGTTGAAGAAGAATGTCGATGAGAATGGTCATAAACATGAAGATTTCTCTTCTTAAGAAGATAGAGCGCACTGAAGCGTACACATTTCTTTTCTTTTGAGGAACGGGGCCTGAAGTGTTATCTGCAGACGCCATAATGATGAAGTACGAGGCCTGAACTGATGTGAACAGACGTCATAAGAAGATTTCTCTTCTTTTAAAGATAATGCGCACTGAAACGTACACATTTCTTTTCTTTAGAGAACGAGGCTTGAACTGTTGTGTTCAAACGTCATAGCCAATTGAATATCAATGTTGAGTAACATGAACCCGTGAATTATGAGATATCAATCCTTTTGTTATCCATACTTTAAGCCAGTCCATGTATTGAGGGATCGAAGTATCTGCAACTGAGTAAGGACTACATGCACTAATATTACAAACTTGATTGCATATATTATGGTTAGTGACATCAGTATCCAAACCCTTTGGGGTTTCACGGTCAACATTGAGAATGCCATTGGTAAACATATTTCCTGTAGGTATCCACCTAAGTCCAGCATCCTTAAAAATTCTACCAGATGGTATCCACTTATGGCAAGGTCTAGGATTGTTAGGCTTTTTATGCATAGTGAGAGACTTATCCTTATTCCTTGTTTCCAAAGATTTAGCAGTTGGTAACCATCTAGGTGAGGCTTTTGGTTTCATTTGCTTCATATGCACTGTGGATGACTTAGTATGAATCCTAGACTTAACAGGTTGTACCATTGCATGAGCATTTACTTTCTTCACGGATTTTGTAAAACATTTATCCTGATTAGCATTAAAGATACATTTCAGACACTTTGAGCAAACAGCTTGTTTGGATTCAAAAATAGATCTAGATTTCTTAGTGTGATCTGCTATGGGAATAGCTTTACTCGAAACGCAACTACTCTTAGATGTACGCCAATCCCTAGTCTTTAGATTAGTATACCTAGGTAATGGTTTAGAACTACTAGCAGTGCCTTGAAATCTTGAAGAATTCATCATCCTAGGTCTTGCACCTAAAATTCCGTCTTTACAATTTTGTGCCTTCTTTCTAGCCATTTCAAGATAAGAGTTCTTATACAAGTCATTCATATCAACTTTCCTAGGCAAGTGAGGTGAAGTGACTGGTTTTGTCAAAACTTGTTTTGCTTCAACTTGGGAGGCAAACCGTGTTTTTGAAAATTTTGGTCGTTCAGATCTAAACGCATTCGGTTGTCTAATAACTGGTTTCCCCAAGTTTGATGGTTTTGAAAACTTAGTGTTCACACTATTCCCTGTTGTTTTTCTGAGGTCATTTTTTAAAGCAACAATGGCGAAACTCTTTTCCTGAAGTTGAGCTTTGAGATCATCAATTTTAGCTATCAAAGAGTTTGTTTGTTCCATTGATGTAGTTCTAGCTTCTTTGATAGAGTCACTTAGTTCTATGTGATGCTTTCTCAAAGACTCATTTTCCTTTAGTAATTTGGCCACACAAACCGCTAATTCATCATTTCTCATTTGAATATCATCAATAGCATTAATATCAGAATTACTTGTAACCAAATTACTTTTCACATGCATATCATAAATATGTTTCTTCAAATTGTTGATGGTTGAGTCTTTGTCTTGAAGCTGGGCTTTCAAAGTGTTAATTTCAAAAAATTCACGGAATTCAGGAAGTTCCGGATTTTTACATGGTTTGTTAAGTTGAAAACTTTCTTCTTTACTCTGTATCGCAATTTCAAGTGAGACGCAATGTTTTTCAAGATTTGAGAATTTGTTTGAAAGTTCATCAAAAGCCTTTTTATCAACCATATCTTTTGTTTTGAAACACTTAATCTCAGACTCAGCCTCAGTTACAGAAGATTTATCAAAGTCATGTTCAGCATCATGATCAGTTTGTTTAAGTATTTTAGCAGATGCATTGTGTTGTACAATAAAGGGTACCTCATTACATGACACCTGCTCAATTTCGGGTCTGATATCTGCATCCACATCATGTGTAACAAGAGTCACTGGACCGCTGGTTGTGTCAAGCTTATCTATCTCTGAGCCTCTGTATTCAGTGTCAACTGATCCAACATCCGGAGCTTTACCCAGCTCAACACTACAATCTTTTGATTGTGCCCGACATTCATTCCCATTTCTGATTTCAGCATCTACTTCTTGTGTGTTAGGAGTAACTGAAGAGCTGGTTACAACATTAATTGTAGTCTCTGACATTCTGCATTCAGCAACACCCGACCTTTCAACAAATACATTACCCAACTTATCACAACTATCTCTCAACTGCACCAGACACTCATCCACTTTTTCATCTGTCTGAGTAACTTCCTCAATATACTTCTCCACATTATCCATGAGATGAATAAGTGTCTCTGTGAACACGCTAATTTCCATTCCAGTGTGTCTCTTGAAGGACATTTCAGTCATGTCTTGATCATAGTCTGATGTGAATTCCCTTCTAATGAATGATTGAAAGTGTTTGTAGATCACTTGAAGTGCAGCACTTGAACTATCCTTTTGAACCTTCTCTTTGTCAAGTTGTAGCTCTAATTGCTCTAGGTTTAACAACAAAGTTCCTGTTAATGTGGATAAGTCCTGACGGAAGAGGGCAGTACATGTTCGTTCCATTCTTATCGGTGTGAGTAACATGAGTTGTGAGTGAAGTTGTTGATAAGGTTCAATGCTACTTTCCTTTTGCATGGCATTCTGTAGCCTGAACAGGTGCAAATCTTTCTCATTGGACTCAGAGCATGAAGAACTCAAATCATCATTGATTGATTCCATCATCAGTAACCGGTCAGTGTAGCAAACATTATCATTGTTGTCCACAACATCATACAATTTAAGTACTTCTGAAATTACTGGGTCAGTAGAGTAAGACATGATGTGGTAGAATGCACGGGATTTTACAAGTCTATGATTTAAACCGAGAAATAGAATCTTTCGCGGGATTTTACTAAAATCAAGACCAAACCGTTAAGCAATAACCAATGGAATGTGTTAAGATGACTTCTGTTCGGATAGGATTTAGGCCTTTAGTTCATTCGGCGTGCCATTCTCCTCGTTCTCGCGGTCGTTTTGATGGGTAGAATGCTGAAAACGGAGTTACGGATCAAAAGTTATAGCCGTTTGAAGTTTTGTCGGGAAAAGTCAACAAAACGCACTGATGAAATGGTCAAACCGCTTCAAACAATCCTCAATGAAGGCAACTCGCTAGTTACAAGTCGCTAGAGACAACTCGCTATGAACCAAGTCGCTACACACAAGTCGCTATGAAGCAAGTCGCTACACACAAGTCGCTATGAACCAAGTCGCTAAAGAGCAACTCGCTAAGTGGCCAAGTCGCTAAAGAGCAACTCGCTAATAAAAACAGAGACAAGTTGCTAGAAATTGTAAAGACAAGTCTCTACGCCAAGTCTCTACGCAGAAATATAACTACAAGTCTCTACGAAGAACATATTCAAAAGCACCACTTTCCAATCCAAAAATAACCCAACCACGATGATTCAAGCCTTCCAAATCAAAACCTAAACACTTATGATGATCTTAAACACAAAAGTACAATCAAAATCCAAACTTTAACACTAGAAATCAACCAAATGATGCAAAAACCACTAAACTTTCTCAAACTCAAAAACCACCTAAAAACCACTAGAAATCCAAAGATATGTAAGAGATGATCTAACCATGGCTCTTGATACCAATTGTAACATATTGGATTTCACAAACACATCACATAACAATATATGGTTCGAATTATGTAATGTTTAGAGAGAGAAAGTGGGATCCTTTCTAGAGAGAGAATGTGAAAGAAAACTTAGAAGGTTAGATTAAGATGAATGAAAGGTCCAACCCTCTACCTTGGGAGGTAGAGGGTATATATAGTTACAAACTAAACGTCCTCCTTCGGACTGTGGATCAGGCATACAGTGGGTAAAGACCCGTCCTTCCTCCACGGTGTTGCTCTAAACTAAATAACTAACTAATAAAACAGAAAATAACGATATGTCTACGAGCTAACTTATGCTAGATTATATTTGGGGTGACCGACTCTTCACTATGGAACTTCTAATTCCTAACACTTCCGTTTTCGTGTGTGGCTCAGTTCTATAGGATCAGGTAAATCTTCTAAAGTTTCATTGGCCAAATTAAAAACTTTCTTTAGATTCACTTTATTATTATAGCAAAATATATGCAACATATATGTTCGAATGGAAACTACGTTACCTCATATAATTCTTCAGATATAAGTGCCATACGATAAGCATATTCGAGCCTCGAATTTATGTCACCACTTTTGTCGGTTAATGGATTTCCCGCCATATATCCCTATGTTTCCATCATCAAAATATGGTTATCCATCATTCGAACTAAAACTGATCTGAAAGCTTGTAAGATATTAGTTTTCACATACACATCAAACCATAACAACAAGGTGGCATATAAGTGGAATTCTAGAGAGAGAAAGTTAGAGGTTTAGGGAACTTAGTGAGAGAAAGTGAAAGATATTATTATGAGCTCCAACTCTCTACCTTGGAAGGTAGAGAGTATTTATAGTCTTACATAAATCGCCACACATCGGGCTGTGGATCAGGCATACAGTGGGTAAAGACCCGTCCGTCCTCCACGGTGTTACTTAACTAAATACTACTTAACTAAAAAGAACTACGACAACGAGCTTTCTAACGATTACATATACTTGAGGTGACCGACTCTTTAACACCTGGAATTTCTAATTCCTAACAATCTCCACCTAAGGGAGGTCACCTCAATCATGTACCAAAATTACATTGAATACAAATAGATTTTACATTAAAATTGTTCTTGCATTCTTGATGTAGTCCTTTGCTTCTAAGCTCGTAGTCATTGATTCTTCACATTGCATGTTTGGTTACTCCAAGTGGAGGTCTTTTACTGATCCATGTGATAATAATTTTGAGCCATCTTTTGAGATCATCAGCTATCAAAAATCTCTGAGACATCCATTGTGGTGTTGGAATTATGTGATGTTGTGACATTTAGGACCGACATGCTCACATTCTTGGATCATGATATCTTGTCATCAGAGTAGCGGAAGCTTTCGTTGAATTCATGATATTGGCAGCAGCGTAGCAGAAGCATGGAGTGAATATATCAGAGTCATTGATGCACTAATCATGATTTCTTTTGAGATGAATGTGTTAAGTGAGCATGCGGCTATGGATTGACCGCTTCATTCTGATCAGCTGCAAACGTCGGGCGTACCTGCATACAACAGTTAGCAATAAATCGCACGAAAGTAGTCTTTGATCACTTTCAGTTGAATTGAGGATACACGGCCCACGGCTCCCCGTTGATCAGTACATGTACTGCCTGTGATCAGGTATAATTCCGAAGAATTTCCTTGACAGGGTTTCGCAGCTGCTCTAGCTGTTCTCAAACCGGAACGTCTCAAAGAAGACAACACGGAGTGAGTGAACCAGCGAATTTAAGTCCACTGATTGATGAAAAGAGATTAGAAAAACAATCGTGTATTGCTCAATGGAAATTGTTTTTGCAATACAACGAAGGTTTTATTGAAAATCAATTATCAATCATAAAAAAAAACCTTTTGATTTGAAAAATAAGTACACGGTCGATGTGCTATAGAAAAGAGTATTTAAGCACAAATACCGGTTTTTCAAAGGTATCCGTCAATCCATAACCTGAACCAGGATTGATTCAAGAGATTGAATCGCCCCATTGTTTCTGTTCAGTTGTCACATGGTTGATCTATATAATAGATCTCACATGCCACCTACCAGGAGCTTGTTTGATGTTGGCTCCAGAAGGCTTTCCATCTTCATTGTGAATATGATAACACATCACTCAGATGTTCTGGCAATACCACAAGGATAATGCGTAGGACTCAAGATATAATCTCTCTTTCCACATTGTGTGAAACAGAGAGTCTTCATTGAAAGTGTCCTAATGAGATTTATTGATGATCTCGTGGCTCTAGACTCAATTTGTGCATATTTGGATCCTGTGCCGGAGACTAGGGAGAGGGTCTCCTTCTTCAATATCAACAATCTCTAAGAGAAAGTCGATAGATAATGTCGGTTCCCCGTGAGAATGAAACAAGTCCTTTTAAGAGGAACTTGAGTGGTTTAGAAAGTTGAAGTGCAGTGCGTCACTGGGTCCATGACGTCTTGTCTTCAATACCGATGTTACCATCAGTAGCATATGAATTGAACCTGGTTTCTGCCCTAAGGTTGAATAAATGGAGGGCTATTTGTTTTCACCCTTTCCTCATTCAATTCTTTTTAATTCTTCAACCCCTTCAGTGCTTACCGAGACTTCATAGCTAGAACCTTGTTGGGTTTATTCCAGTACTAGCTCAGTCTCAGTCCGCACTCTTCCCATATCTCATTTTTCTCCTTTTATCATCATACCTAAGAACTCTACACTAACTAGTGGATAGTCCCTGGGTAGATCCCTCCGGTTCTGGCGGATCATGGGAACCAATACCTAACCATATCATCCTTATATCACCGTACATAAAGTAAAGTTGGTCGGTCTATTTGGTATTGTTCATCTGCCATTGGAACCAATTGAAAAACCATTTGAAAATCAATCCAGATACTTGTGATATATTATCAAAACATTTTGTACTTGAATTGTTGTTGATATATTTAGAACAAGTGCTCCCCCTCAACATGTGCATCAAATATTTGAAATCGTTTTGCACATGGAGGCAAGAGAAAGAATTAACTTCTTTGATTACCATTTTCTAAAAGATATCAACATCACTTCCCTAATCAAGACAAGTAGATAAAGCATTTTGGGGAAGGATGAGGTTTTCATAATTTTGCTCCCTCTCAATATGTGCCTCGAGATTTGAAAAGAGTTTTGCACATACTAGAGGGAACCTGCACATTGAGATAAGTGATCACGTTTCAAATTATAGGTTTAAGATAGATGCTCCCCCTCAACATGTGCATGGAAAATTTGAAATCGTTTGTCACATGTGGGAAGGAGAGCTTGTACATCCTTATAAAACCATTTACCGAATTATCAGTTTAAATCCAATTTAAATCACACATTCTCCCCCGATCACAATTATCAAATCATTTGAGATTTGTGATCTATTATAGATTTAAATTGATTTTGAAAGCTTTTAAGGGGAATTGTGTCTTGATTATGATAGCGTTTTAACTGATAAGGATCGGATTTTAAGACTTTAAAACTCCATTGATAAAACATGCATGTATATCTTTTGAAAACAATTTAAGGCCAAATAACTTTTTAATTTAATTGAAATCATTCTCCCCCTCAATCAATGACATAGGTTGTTGATTGAGAGATTGATATTGTGACATATAAGTCAAGATGATTATCAAAATTAGAGACTGAGTTATTTTTCAAAGCATTTAGTTTTCAGCAGATAAATGTTTATAGAATCAGAGCATGGAATTTAAAAAAATGATAAGAAGGCTTTTGATGAATGTTCAAACAAATTCTCAAATCTTGAAAAACATGAAAAAGCATGGCTCTTTTTTTTTTTTTTTTTTTTTTTTTTTTTTTTTTTTTTTAAAGCGGGTTACTGCCTGAAATGACAATAAACCATTGTTTCTCTTTCTCCCAAAAATATTTTTTTATTTTTTGATTTTTTTTTTAATAATAAAAGTTCGAACAATATCTAAAGTCCCGTGTCATTCTTTGAATGACAGCACAAAAACCGTAGATATTATCGAACCGAGAAAAAGCATAACAAATTGACAATATTTTTTGAAGATTTTTCGAATTTTTCAGATTTTTATGGAGTTTGAAGGTTTTATATTTTTCTATTTGATTTTTTGAAGGTTTTATAATTTTGTATTTTGTTTTTCGAATAGATATATACAAGAGATAGATGAAGATAGACCTTTACTCCTCGTCTTCCTCCTGAAGACGTTTGAGTGTTTCTGGTTGAAGGCTTTTCAAGCCAAGACGTGGAAGAATAAACTCAAAACGTTCTCTTGGAAGAGCTTTGGTGAAGATGTCTGCTAACTGATATTCAGACCTCACAAAATATAGTTCCACCACACCTTTTTCTACTTGTTCCCTGATGAAATGATGTCGAATGTCGATATGCTTTGCTCTTGAGTGTTGAACGTTGTTGCATGAGAGAGCAATAGCACTTTTATTATCACAGTACAGAGGGATTTTGTTGAATTCAAAGCCATAGTCAGATAATTGAGATCTCATCCATAAGATTTGAGCACAACAAGATGACATGGCTATGTATTCAGCCTATGTAGAGGAAATAGAAGTACTCATTTGCTTCTTTGAAGACCAGCTCACAAGCTTATCACCCAAAAACTGAGCACCTCCAGACGTACTTCGACGAGTATCTTGACAACCTGCATGATCATGCATCTGCATATGCTGTTAGTGACATACCGGTGTCCTTTCGGGTACCAAAGTCCCATATTGATGGTTCCTTGGAGATACCGAAAGACCCGTTTAACCGCTTCAAGGTGCTTTTTAGTAGGCTTAGCCTGGTATCTAGCACACATGCACACAGCGAACAAGATGTCTGGTCTACTAGCTGTGAGGTACATCAGGGATCCAATCATACTACGATATTTCGTTTGATCTACTCATGATCCCTGAGTGGTCCTCATCCTAGCTTGGTTCGATTCAATCATGGGAGTGTCAACAGGGTCACTAGAATCAAATCCAAATTTCTTTAACATCTCAGTTGCATATTTAGATTGATTTATGAAAATGCCTCCGGGACTTTGTGAAATTTGTAATCCCAAGAAAAATGACATTTGTCCCATCATTGACATTTGAAATTTTGAACTCATTTCATTAGAAAAACGATCACATTCCATTGGGTCTGTCGAGGCAAAAATAATATCATCAATATAAATTTGAACGTGAAGTTAAGTGTTTGCGTGACTTCTTGGTGAACATAGTAGGATCAACTGCTCCTTTGCTGAATCCAGTAGATAGAAGAAACTTTGACAGTGTATCATACCATGTCCTTGGAGCTTGCTTTAAACCGTAAAGAGCCTTCTTCAGACGATAAACGTGAGTAGGATGCTCTTGATTCACAAATCCTTCAGGTTGGCTGACGTAGACGACTTCTTTAAGATCTCCGTTCAGAAATGCCGTCTTCACATCCATTTGATAGACTACCATGTTTTTACTAGCAGCATTAGCCAGAAAGATTCTGATTGCCTCGATTCGAGCAACAGGAGCAAAAGATTCTTCAAAATCAATACCCTCCTCTTGACGGTATCCTTTAGCAACTAATCGAGCCTTGTTCTTCAACACATCACCATGCTCATCAAGTTTCACTTTGAAGATCCATTTAAGAGCTATAATCATAGCATAGTCTGGAGCAGGTATTAACTCCCATACATCAAGACGATCAAACTCATGAATTTCATCTTGCATGGCATTGAACCAGCTATCTTCATTCATGGCGGTTTTAACATCTTTTGGTTCAATCTTAGATAGTACGGAGTTGAAGAAACACCATAAGGCATCGGTTGCAAGTTGTTTCCGGGTTGATACAGGACGAGAGGGATTTCCAATGATGTTGTCTAATGGATGATCGTGAGTCCATTTTCTGAGGTGTTCATGTGGCAGTTGTTGAGGAACTGAGGTAGCTGAGTCGATGTCTCCTGAAGAAGATGGTTCTGATGATGATTCAGGAGTAGCAAATATGTTTTCAAATGGAGCATCTTCAGGAGTAGCAAAGGGATTAACTTCATCATTGATGCCAGAAACATTTCCATGATGTATATTTGAAGAATGATGATTTGGTGATGAGACTGAAGGATCAGCAGCAGGTGCTTCTTGACTTAAAGATATTGAGACCGAGGGATTGACTTCATTTACTGGAATATGAGCATCCTCTGTTGTAGGGATCAACACCTCATTAGTAATTTAATCATACAGTTCATCAAACATAGGATCAAACAATTTCTTTACATCATCTTCAGATGGAGGTACATATGGAGTTTCTTGAGAGGAGTTTGGAACAAGGGATGAACCAATGGGACTGTTTTGAAGAGCGGGTCCTGAGCTGGAGTGTCTAGGAGCCATTTGTTCGGTCAGCTCATCAAACGTAACGTGAATTGTTTCCATGATATTTCGGGTTCTTTTGTTGTAGATTCGGTATCCCTTTTTGTTTGATGCATATCCTACAAATACTCCAATGTCAGCTTTGGCCCTAAGTTTGCCTAAGTCTTGACCCTCATTAGTTGGATAGCACAATGCACCAAACACACGAAGGAAAGATAGATTAGGTTTTCTGTTGTGGACAAGTTCATATGGAGTTTTTCCATGAACAGTGTGAATCAGGGAACGATTTTGTGTGTAGCATGCAGTGGCAATTGCTTCAGCCCAGAGAAACATTGGAACCTTTGAGTAGATCAGCATTGTTCTAGCGGCTTCAACAAGAGTACGATTTCGTCTTTCAACTACACCGTTCTGTTGAGGGGTTCGTGGAACACTTCTTTGATGGCTGATTCCAACGCTTTCATAGAATTCACTAAGTTGTTTGTTGACAAACTCAGTTCCATTGTCTGTTCTGATAATTCTGACAGTTTTGTTTAGTCGAACCTGCAGCTGTTTGATGAGTTTGATGATGATATCAGGAGTTTCATCCTTTGTCCTTAAGAACTTGACCCAGGTGAATCTAGAGTAATCATCAACCACAACTAACACATATTTCTTCCCAAAGATATTCTGCACCCTCATTGGTCCACATAAATCCATATGAATCATATGAAGAACTTCTGTGATAGAGTTAGTAGGTTTGGGTTTATGGGCATACTTCTTGCTTTATCCCAATTGACATGCTGAACAAAGATGATCCTTTTCATACTTTAGTCTAGGTAAACCTACAACTAAGTCCTTTCTGGAAAGATCGTTGATGGTGCCGAAGTTCAAGTGATTGAGACGACGATGCCATAACCATGACTTTGTTTTTGAAGCCTTTGATAACAAGCAGATTGGAGAGGCCCTCATCATGTCATCGATAGAGATGGTGTAAAGATTTGAGCCACGAGTTCCTTTTAACAGTTCCTTACCATTAAGATCTCTAACAAAGCAGGTATGTTTTCTGAAGGCTACTTCTAGATCAGAATCACAGAATTGACCAACAGAGAACAGATTATGACCTAAACCTTCCACATAGTAAACTCTAGAGATGACACTATCACCAACAACATAATCTCCATAACCCATAATAGCACCGAAATGATCATTACCAAATCTAACAGTCCCGATGAATTTGCTCACGAAGTTCATGAGCCGCGACCGGTCTCCAGTCATATGCTTGGAACAGCCTGAGTCCAGGTACCACAGAACGATTTGAACGATCTGCAGTTGAACACAGACAAGAATGGATAACTGGATAATTGGGATCCCCATGCAAGAATGGGTTCCATTTGGTTAGTTACAATGGTTGGAACACCCACATCAGAAATAGAAGCATTCATATCAGAAAGTGAGGCAGTGGAATCATTGTGAATAGATGCAGTACTAGTGTCTGTATTAGCCCTGTTCACAGTGTGATCACTTCTTAAAGGAATAGTTCTACCAGTAGGCATCCATTTTCTAGTGGGCATTATCTGATTAGTCTTATGACCAACAGGTATCCAATAGAAGCCTATTTTACTGAATGTTCTTCCTGTGGGTTTCCACTGTTTTCTAACTTTCTTTCGTTTTTGCCTTTTAGCCTTCTTAGCATGGATTTTAGCATTAACAATATTAACTGGACAATTAACATCATTAGGCAGAACATTAACACCACATTCATAATTAGAAGCAGAATTCAAGCAGACATCAGTACAAGGTTTGCAAATAGTATCAGAATTCGAATTAATTACAGTACGCCTATGGCTAATACTAGAATCAACACGATTCGTTTTATTCGATTCAAACTTAAGGTTCCTAGATTGTTCTTCTACTCTTTTCCAGTGCACATTCTTAGCTTGCGAGGTCCTATCATTCCTTGTATTGTCTTGAGACTTTGACCTGCTCCCTTTAATGTCACTGATTACTCCTATAGAGGGAATGGGAACATTAGTTGGTTTTACTACTCTTTGCATCACCTATTTAGATGTGCTGGGATCTTAACTACATGCAGGTGCACTAAGGTTTACTTTCTTAAAACTAGAGGTACTGAGATTAGTACTCCTAGAAGGCACACTTGAGTTCTCTTTCTTAGCATTGACAGATCTAGAATCTGAACTACTCAAGGGCACACTACGGTTCACATTCAAAACATTGGGAATCGAGTGCAAATCATATTTGGCATTAGGCATCGAGCATGGAATCAAAGGGTTAACTCTCTCACCTAATGTCTTTGGGCATATTGTGATCAAGCATTCTAAGATTTCTTGAGATCGTTTGGCATATAAGCATGCATGTCCAATTGCATTATCATGAGGTTTCTCTAGCTTATCCTCTTCAACAATCTCACGCAGGCATTCTAAGCAATCCTTAAGAGATGAGAAATATGTTTGAATAGCTAGTTTGTTGTTTCTTAGATGAGGAGGGACATATGTCACAGACAAAGCATATTTATTACAAGAGTGAACCTTTGATACACCATTCTCCCCATTGGTCATTGGCATTTTCCCTTTTACCTGACTCTTCAGATTCTCAATTTCCTTTTGCAATGAAGCTATTTGTTCGTTGTTTTTGTTACGAGTGACTTTAATTGATTCAAATAACTCATTGAAATGACGTTTAACCTTTTCATTTTCTTCTAGAAAACTTTCGTTTTCCTTTTGTAAAGCATTTACTAGGTTTTGAAGATGAAACGTTTGAGAATTCTGAGAATCTAAAGGAGGAGGCATTTGGGAGCCTGTCATATTGTTTGTTTGACCCTTTAATTGAGAGATTTGGGCTTTCAACTTTCTGATCGTGTTGCACTGAGCTTGAATCTGTTCATCACGTTTGTTAATTTGAAAAACTGCATCAAACTCTGGAGCATCTGAAGATGTCTTGACATTTGAAGTTTTGACATTTTCTTTAAGATGTTGATATTTTAGTTGTAAATTAAAATGCTCAACTTCTAGTTTAGAAAAATGTTTAACGAAATTGTCGTGATCATCCAGTTCAATTTTCTCGTTTAGTTTAGAATTAGTTTTTTCAAGCTCAATGACACGATCATGGGAGACTTTCAGGGCCACAGATAGTTCATGAAATTTGGAAGCATTAATAGAGCAATTTGAAGCAGTGAAAAACACATCTTGAGCAACACATTCAGTAATAAGATTCTCATTTAATGTATGCAAGTTCTTTCTCTCAATCTCATTATATTTCAGTGCACGCTCATAGTCACTAACTTCAACAACCATTGCATCAAATTCCTTTTCCATTCCCTTAATATCAGTTTCTATCCCCTTTTTAAGACTCTCAAAGTGATCTTTTAGAAGTTTAAAGAAGGGCATGACCTCAGTTAAATAACATTCTTTCATTTGTTCAAAACCCCTTTCTCCTTCAGTTATACCAGTGGGTGTGATCTTTTTCTTGCAAGTTTTCTCAAAATCAACAAATAGTTGAAATATAACGTATTGGCTAATTAATGTCTTGATTTTAGTGGCAATTGTTCTAGGTACAAGATGCATTGGTGTATTAGGAGGATACACAGTCGCTCTAGGCATTTTCCAAAGGGGAGGGTTTGTTTCAACAATATTTTCCGCTTTCTGCTTATCTAAATCCTTTTTCCAGAAGACTTGTTCGGGAGTCAACAATGTCTGAGGCTTAAACTTGTTCAAGGAAATCCAGTTTTCCTTCTTGTAGTCATGAGGAGTGATAATTATTTTTTTCTCTTTGCATTTGGGATCATTTTGTTTCTTATTCATCTTTTCCCTAGTGATTTCATTTGATTTCTTATCTTCCTCAGTGCACTCAACGCAACTAGGTTTCTACCTAGGCTTAAGGATTTCATTACCATCATAAAGCACCTTATGAGCATTTCTAGCCTTTTTAATTACCTCTGGGTTTGGTTCCTCAACAAGGGGAATGCTATGCTTATCGCTTAAGACTCGATGTTTAGTGACCATGTGAGCAGTCTGAATGGTGTTTCCTTGTATGTACAACTTGTTTTCAAGTTTGTTTTTCAAAGTTTTCAGATTAGAAAAATCTCTCAAGAGTTTTGATTCCTTTGCATTAAATTCTTGCTTAAGCATTTTCACATTTTCTTGAAGTTCTTGTTTTTGCTTAGCTGTTTTAGAAAGTTTTTCTTGCAAGGAATTTAATTCTTGTTTCAATACTTCTTCTCTAAACTTACTTTTTCTAATTACTGTACTCACTTGGTCATCCATTTCCTGCTCACGAGTGGTCAACTCAAATTTAGCACGTTGTTCATAAATAGCAACACGTTCTTTATAGGCATTTAGTTCAGAAATTACAGAATCATCAGGGGCACATGCAGTGTATTCATCAAAAACATAGTCATTGTTGACTGCAGAAGATGCATCACTTGGTACAACTTCACTTTCACTTTGTTTCACATATTGATCATATGGGACAATATCGATATTACCCATATTTTCAATATTTGATTCAATAGTTTCAGTTGATTGTACTTTGTCATGCATCTGTTGCACATCAGCATCATCGTATAGTTTTAATACCTCTGAGATGAGCTTGTCATGGGATGGGCCAGCTAGTGGTGAAGAAGAGACCTTGGGAGAGACCATTGGAGAAATGCTCGCCATAAAAATTGTGTGTGGCGTAGGTCCATCATCCACATCAGAGTCGTATGCATCACAGTCAGTGACTTGAAAGGCATTCTGATGATTGTGACCTATCTCCTGAATAGGCTGCTCATCCACATCTGCATCATAGGTCTTGGCATTGCCCTCAGCAAGAAACAGCAATTCCTCTTCATCCAAAGCAACACCATTGTCCTGAGCTTGTGCCAGCAGCATCTTATCTCTGAAGTAATCAGCATTCTGTGGACGCTTTGGAGATGTGCAGTTCCTTGCAATGTGTCCTTCACCACCACAGTTATAACATTTGATTGGCTTAGCTTGACCTTGGTTACCATTTCTTCCTCGATTCTGGTTGCCAACATAACCTCTCCCAGCTCCACCTCTTCCCTGATCATACTGTCTTTCCTGAACTGGTTGCACCACGATCCTTCCATCTTTAACAGTGGCTTGATTGTGTGGGTTAGATGATGTTCTGAGGTTGTTGTTGGTTTGTGGGAGAGAATTCATGTTTTGACTAATGAGAAGAGCTAGTTGATTAATGAAGTTACCCACGTGAGCATCAGCATCAGCTTGTTTGAACATAGGATCAGGAATGAGTTTGTGATTACCATTACCTAAGGGTATGACTTGTGATGCTTTGGTTGTGATTCCGATGTTTGAGTAGAAAGCTGTTGAGTCATTAGACGAGCTTGTCTCTCCCTGGTTGGTTTTGAACTGATTGAGAATCAATTTTTCAAACATAGCATGTCTCTCATTCTGAAGGAGGAAGGCATAGAGTTGCTCATAGTTTGTATTCTTCAATCCTTTAGTGAGCTTCACAGCGGTGACAAACTTGTGCCATTCGGGATTCATGTTGTTCACAAATTTTGAGTTCAGCTGAATGTTAGGCATAGTCATTCTGATGTTCCTCATGTCATTCACTAACTTATGAAATCTCACATAGTACTCATAGACATTCTCATCTGGTTTCATCTTGAAGTGCTCAAATTCGTCATAGAGTTGGGATTCTCTGTCTTCCATAGTTAATTCTGAACCTGAGAAAAGCATCTTAACATTATCCCAAACTGCCTTTGCATCAGTGTTATGATTGATCAGCTTGTAGATGTCTTTAGGAAGACCTTGAAGAACAATGTTTGAAGCCCTGATATCTGCATCGAATCTCTTTTTATCCTTATCATCAAGCTCATCATACATCTTAGGTCTGTCCATTCCGTAAACAGGAGTACCATCTTCATTAGTATCAAGTATGTCTCTAGTCGTCTCAACTCGATATGGTCCTTCATCAATGGATTTGAGAATGTTGACACCATTTTCCTTTCCAAGGCAATACAATCTGATTCGTTGAGCCCAAGAATCGTAGTCAGTTCTGTCAAGCATGGGTGGACGAGTATCTGAGCCAGCTGCTTGTACATCCTCGGCAACAGTGGAGATGATAGTAGGAACGTTGGTAGACATGTTAACAGATTATACGGGATTTTATAACTCTATGATTAAACCGGGAAATAGATTCTTTCATGGGATTTTACTAAATCAAGAGAAAACCGTAAACAATCACTCAAGTCGCTAGAAGATAATGCACTAAGTCGCTAGAAGATAATGCACTAAGTCGCTAGAAGATAATGCACTAAGTCGCTAACACTTAATTCGCTACACCACTAAGTCGCTAGAGTCCCAAGTCGCTAGACAAAAGCAAGTCGCTAAGTAGTAACTCGCTAAGCCTCAAGTCGCTAGCAAAATTTTGGCAGCAATTCGCTACTCAAGTCGTTAAAGATACAAGTCGCTAAAGAGCAACTCGCTACAGACCAAGTCGCTATCACCAAGTCGCTACCCGTAGTGGAGAGTCCACTATTTGTACTGTAAATCGCTAGATCTAAGTCGCTAGGTTTAGAACTGTAACTCGCTACAAATTTGTAAAGCAAGTCGCTACGAAGAAACTAATCCGTGAGTTAAGTCGCTAGCATGAAAAAACCACATAGACATCACTTTTCAATCCAAAAACAACCCAACCAAGATGATTTAAGCTTACCAAATGATAACCTACACACTTGTGATGATTCTAAACATAAAAGTACTAACAAAATCCAAACTTTAACCCGAGAAATCAACCAAATGATGCAAAAACCACTAAACTTTTTCAAACTTAAAAACCACCTAAAAACCACTAGAAATCCAAAGATGTGCAAGATATGATCTAACCATGGCTCTTGATACCAATTGTAAGATATTAGTTTTCACATACACATCAAACCATAACAACAAGGTGGCATATAAGTGGAATTCTAGAGAGAGAAAGTTAGAGGTTTAGGGAACTTAGTGAGAGAAAGTGAAAGATATTATTATGAGCTCCAACTCTCTACCTTGGAAGGTAGAGAGTATTTATAGTCTTACATAAATCGCCACACATCGGGCTGTGGATCAGGCATACAGTGGGTAAAGACCCGTCCGTCCTCCACGGTGTTACTTAACTAAATACTACTTAACTAAAAAGAACTACGACAACGAGCTTTCTAACGATTACATATACTTGAGGTGACCGACTCTTTAACACCTGGAATTTCTAATTCCTAACAAAGCTATTATATGTTGCCTATCATATATGCACTTACTTGAATGTTTACTTTTGGTTCCAGACCTTCATCGTTACCTATTGAATATGAGCACGTAAAGTGTGAATTACTTTTTGTCCCAGCTTATATTATGCTCGCTTTAACTTAATACATGGTTATAGATCTATAGCTAGTAAACACAAAAGAAATAAAAATCTACAGAAAATCAAATCTTGTACCTTTATATAACTCCTCGGTAATTATTGGAATAACTATCTCCGAATAATAAATACCAGTAACATACATAGGGTTTTTTAGAAACTTAGGATGTTCCTTAACAAACTGCATTGCAAATAACCAACATTTTCTGACACAATCGCTCGCAAGTGCAAGAGTATAATCCAATGCAGCAAGATGGTTATCCAAGCAACCCTAAAATCGTGATGAAGTTTTCTTCATGCAGAGAACTCTATTAGGGGTTTTATTTATTTTATTTTTTTATTTTTTATTTTTTTTAAATCTACGTATGATTTTTTTTTAATAATGAATGAATTAAGAAAATATATATATTTAAGGAAAAGATATGTATAATAAGTTTTAAAAATATTAAAAATTGAGGTGTTAGTTACAGAGGTTTATAGATTTGGATATGCAAGATATAATCAAAAAAATGTGTTGCTCTAGTGGTTAAGGTGTTGTTTATTTGTGCCTAACATCCCAAGTTCGAATCTTGGCAACTACATTTTTTTCAATTATTAATCCGAAATTATCAATAAATATAAATTTCGAAAATTAATAAAAAATCCGGAAATTAAAATTGAAATTTTAAAAATAAAAAATTTAAAAATGCTTACATGGCAACAATGTGATGACATGGCTGATAATGAATTACTAGGCAATGAGGTGGCGTTTTTGTGGCATTATCTACGTGTAACGCCTCCTGTTATATATAATATAGATATATATATATATATATATATATATATATATATATATATATATATATATATATATATATATATATATATATATATAATTATATGAAATCGTTAATCGATATCGACGTACTTTGAAAGTAAATAATTCCAAAATCTTGACAACATCGTTATTTTCATAAATCGACAATGGGGAACATTTCACTTATATATAAGTGTGAACTTTTGATGAATATCAAACTAAGTCGATATAGCGCGTATTTTGAACTTAAAACAATAAGCACTATCCACACTCACTATAACGCTCTATTGAATTGTAAATTCAATACTCTATTGAGTTGTATATTTAATGCTCTATCATATTGGTCGTGAACCAAAGGTTTATCATATTCTGAGATTTGCCATCTCGTTCTTAGGTTCCGGGTTGGAGCCTCAGCTATATCGTACTTGATCTCTTTGTGCTTCTTCATTTCCGCTAAGGTGAGTTAATAGCCTCGCTTTTACTTTTATTTACAAACCCCGCGAGAGAGATACATGTTCTAAACTAGAACACAAGGTTTTTATAACTGTTCGCTACCTGATTATTGGAATTGCCTAAGTATTTAGCCGAAAGACCCCTGCATCATGAACCATTAGTCACATGCGAGTGAACGCAGATATCGTGAATAGTACTATGGGGAGTGATGCGCGCAAAACCGTCAAGTTCTCTCACGCAAGCGTAAGAAAACTTAAAACAGCTTCAGCACGAAATCAATGAAGATCTGAGGAGTATAGAGTTTCCCCGGGTCGTTATGTCCCAGCGAGTTGTGCAATGGATTATCAAACGTTTAGTGATCGAGGAATCTGAACGGGAAAAAGATTTGTGATAATATTATAACTACGGAAAAAGCCAACAAATAAAAACGGCTTAAATGCAAATTAAAGGAAATTAAAAAGATAAAATCTATTAAATAAACGCTATCACTATTTTTAAAATGATGTTTTTGTTTTTATGTTTTTATAAAATTGAAATTAAAATCTACGCGACGTACAAATTAAAAAGTGAAACTAAAGCAGTTTTAATCCTAAAAATATGAAAATGATATTTTTACAATCCTAATGATAAAAGAAACTTTCTAGAAAAAGCAAACTATTTTTATAACTATTTAATTAATTACTATTAATTAAAAACTAATTTTAACTATTTAATAATTATCTAAAATACAAAAAATTAGGAAATAAAGCTAGAAAAATAAAATTATGAAATGGAAAAATCTAAAATATCAAACTAGAATTTTCAAAACTATTTTTGTATTTTTCTGATTATTTTTCTATTTTCTAGGAATTTTAAACTATTAAAAACTAATTAAATCACTAAAAATTACCAAATGAACTATGAAAAATATGGAAAATTACTTTTTTTACTTTTAATATTTACCTAAACCTAAGAAAATTGAAAAATTATTTTTTTGAACCTTTTCTTAATTTTTTGTATTAAATCCTATTTAAAAAGTACTAAAAAGTGATTTAAATTAAGAAAAATAGCAAACAAGCTTAGAAAAATCTGAAAATTTCAGGAAAAGTCTAAAATAATATTGGGAATATAAGAAAAATGGAAAAATAGGTGCTTATGTGGAGAAATATGCAACTGCTATGGAAGTGCTTATTGAAATAAGCACTTGATAAGCCAAAAGCTCACCAAAAGCTACCAAACTGATAATCAAGCTACAATAAGCTGATTTAACTAAAATGCAATGAGTTTCAACAAGCTAAACCCTCTGAATCACAAGCTAGATCAGATTTGATGTTTGAGCTTATAAATGCCAAAACAGTCTCTGGGTAGCAACTTTAAGCTTATGCACAAGCTTGAATATAAGCTAAAAAGGAAAACTACCAATTGGAAATTGGACAAGACCTGGGTGGGACCAATTGTACCAAAATTCAGGCCATGAGAAACTCTAATAAGCTCTGTGCACCTTGCACAAAACCTGAGCAAATCTCAGCATTCACTGAGTTCAGTGAGCAGGGGAACTATGCCCAAGTTCACAAGCTTGTTTGAAGCTTGTAGAAAAATCACTAAAATCCACAAAAATGCAGATAAGTAATGGTACCAAGAGAGGTTTCTAAAATGCCAAATTTCACTTGATAAGTCCAAAGAATGAGCTCAAGAAAATTCCTAGTAGTTGGCTCAAAAACAGGTTTTTGCCAATTTTTTGACTTTTGAAGAAACTTGAACAGTTGACTTTTATGAAGTTTGGATCTAATTTTAAGACTGAGATTGATGTTATAAGGTGTAATGGACACAATGCAAGTAAAGTTATGGATTTCCAAACACAAAATGATGATTTCCAATTCCTTGATCACAACAGTTGGACAGTTGAGAGTGATTTAGTGCAATTTTGACTTTAGGCACTAGCAGACCCAATTTAATGACCAAAATGAGTTCAAATCTACTTAAGAAACATGAATCAATAGAAAACTAATACTGCATAAGTAAAAAAAAACAGAATGATCAGCAATCCAAACACCCCTTTGTAAACTGTTTTGGGCTCAAACTGATCCAAACTCTTATCCAACTTTGTAATTATGATCAAACCAAGTATTACTACCCTAATTACAGCTATTAGAACAATAATTAGCAGATAAAAACTACAAATGCAGAAGATGTATAAGAACTTGAATTTTGACTTACAAATGTCCAAAGCAACTATTGCTAGCTAACTGTCAAACCAAGACCACTACCCTATCAAAACCAACCCAAATAACTGTATTTCACCCCAAATCCATTGCCTGCATCAACCATTGCCATTTCCATTCCAAGCTTGCCCAAGTTTGACTTTCTTTGACCAAAGTCCAAACTTGCTAGAAACTACAATGTAAGCTTATCAAAAGCTGTAATAAGCTTATATAAGCTTAAAAATAACTTTTAAACACTTGTATTTAGGTTTTTGAAATTGCAAATTCAAACAGTGAGCTAGAAAGTAGCATTTGTAAATATAACTGAAATTCTTGCTTGCATTAAGTCTCAAAACTCTTAAACACTTTAAACTGATACAATTTAACAGGATATTACAAGTTTATTACTAAATTAAGGAATTTAAGATAAAAACGACATTAAGATGAAATTAAAAACTAGAAGACTACTCAACTTGCTTCCAAATGCTCCTTTTTATATCCCAATCTCATTTCCTCTCTCCTCTGAATCTATCCCACCAATCCAAGCCATTGGATTGCCTTAAAATGATCTCAACCATTCAAACATGATTTTGGCGCCATTTTCTTTTTTGCCCATTGGGGGTTGAGTGAGGGGTTAGGGAAGCTTTAAATGAAGTTTGGAGGTATGCTAAGATGGAGGGGACAGGTTTGAGTGGAAATGGAGGAGGGGGGATGGGTGGTAACTGAGTTTCAGGGAAGCAGTTGAGAGGATGACTTTGGCGGGCTTGAGGATATTGACCAGATTTGACCAGGCAAGTATTAATAATAGGGGGGGTTCACAATTGTATTATGACAAGGGGTCAAAGGTGAGCAAGGTCCAAAAATGAGTTAAATGGTTTAAAACTTCAAGGACTAAAGGTGTAAATCCTGAAAATGTAGGGACCTAAGCTGCCAACATCTCAAAGTTGATCCAAGGGCTGAATTTGACAAGTATCAATAGTACAGGGACCAATGTTGCCATTTTGCAATTTTCCAGGGGCCATTTCTGCCAATTTTGAAACTTGAGGGACCAAAGTTGTAATTTTCTCAAACTTTTCATATTTTTCACCAAAGGACTAAATTTGACAAGTTTTGATTTTAAAAGGACCTTTGGTGACTTTACTTTTGAAATTCTGTGCTCAGGGACTGTTTTTGACAACTTTTGAAACTTGGGGGACTAAAACTGTAATTTTTGCAAATTTGATACATTTTTCATCTGATTTTGATATTTTTGCATTTAAAACACATAAAACACTGATTTGTGATATTTTGATCATTTTGATGTGTTTCTGAGTGTTTTCAGATGAATTTGCAGTTTATTTTGTACACAAATGATGAGTATTTAGACACTCATCAATCCCCCACACTAAGATATTGCTAGTCCCTAGCAATGATTTGAGAAAACATAATGGATTTTAATCTCTTTACCAAAAGCCATTACTTCTAGAGTAGCCAAATGTTTCAGTTCAAGTAAGAACCATGGTACACCGATAACCATGTGATTTTGAGCAAACCACCAGCTTTCAACGGATTTGATTTTGTCTTTACCAGAAGCCGTACCCTTCTGGACTAGCCAACTCTTAGATAAATTATCAATATTATCTTTGGTGAGCCGATTACCAATTATGGTTTTTCCACTGCCTTTACCACAAGCCATAACCTTGCGGGCTAGCCAACTCTTCACTTTTTAGGATATGGTGAGCTGAATACCATACAATTTTGGGCAAATTGCAAGCCATATAAACGGATTTGAGATATCTTTACCAAGAGCCGTTTGCTCCTGGATTAGCCAATCCTTTTGTCTTACAGACATGGCGGACTGATAACCAAATGAGAAAGTGTAAAACACTTACTCCACAAAAAAAATTTGGCCAAAAACGGGGGAATTGGTATAGTTATATCATAAAATTCGTGAGAATTCCCCCCCACACTTAGAAATGAATATTGCCCTCAATATTCAAAGTACCGGCGGTTATGCCGAAACAAAGAACGGAAAAGGGAAATATTACGGCCATTTTTTTTTTTTTTTTTTTTGATAAGAACATGTGGGCAACCCCCCCACACTAGGGTGGTAGAAAGAGGTAAGAAGACAGAAATATGGGTGAAAACCCATATTGCATGCTACTGTTTTTGATTTCCGAGTCGCTAGCTTGACTCGACCCCGCATTCATTTGTTCATGGGGAAAGTAACGTGGAAAACCAATCTCAATCGGACTTTCGTTCACAATGTTAATGAACATATGAACATCAGAAAGTTCCACACCGACGAGATATAACCGCGGTATTGTTTAATAGTAGACACTATAAGGGATGATACCGGGGTCAAAGATGGTGTCCTCATTCCCGAAAGAGAAAAGGGAAAGAGCAACCACACCATCTGTGAAGAATGGAATAAAGACGTACATGAGAATGCATGTCCATTCCTCAGCAGAGAGAAGCAAATCACCAGTTTTGACATCTTTAAGCTTAAACTTGAAGCCTAGATGGTGATTGTCAAGAAGATGTCCGGGAGGGAGGGTGGGAAATGGTTCTTCAATCAACAAACTTTCCAGAAAAAGGATGTCTCCCTCCGGATCAAAGTAAGTGTTATCAATTCCCGTTGGAATTGACTCATCACTAAGAAATGCATCGACTTCATTCCAAAAGTTGTCATCTTCCTTATCAGGAGTGAGAGAAGGGATGGAAGAGTCGGGAATAGGACTAGAAGATGATGGATCATTTTTGAGCAATTCATCAATGGGTAAGATGTCTCCCATTGGATCACAATCATCATCATCCAATCCGGATGAAACTGAAGAGAGTGTAGTTTCATCCACAGAGTTAACAAACTCGATGCGACAAACTGATGACGGAGGTGGGACAAGTGGTGTGCTCTTAGAGCTAGCAGTTTCCACCACTTCCGATGAAGTCTCCGATTCTAGATCATCGTCATCATCAAGAACACTCTTGACATCCCTGGTACAGCTTTCAAACCATTTGCTTGAACCAGGGGTAATTTTCAAAGCTTTGAGCTCAGCACGTTTTTGGTGAACACTCTTAACCGTGAAATTTGAGAGTGTTGCATTGATTCTTTCAGATTTTTGATCAATTGTGGCAACACTCTTTTTGTATAGAGGTTTGGAGTCTTGGTTAATATTTAACGTAAGCTCTTCGTTGTCAACCCGTATGGTCAACTCTTCCGCAAACACATCAATCAGAGCACGACTCGTTTTCAAGAAAGCTCTCCCTAAGATGAGGGGGACTCTAGGATCTGCATCGAAGTCTACTACAACAAAGTCAGCATGAAAGTGAAATTTTCCCACTTTCATCACGACATCCTCGGCTATCCCAAGTGGACGAGTTACGGTACGGTCCGCTAGCTCGAGTGTCATACGAGTGGATGAAAGTTCAGGAAGAGACAGTTTCTTCCACACTGAGAGAGGCATGAGGTTAATGCTAGCGCCAAGATCGGCCAAGGCGGAGCATTGAAACATCCCCAAGAAATCACACGGGATTAGAAACCGGCCAGGGTCCTCAAGCTTTTCGGGAAGCTTATTAAGAATGGCCGCTGAGCATTGCTCATTGAGAGGAGTTTTAGCCATCTCTGATAGCTTATCTTTGTTGGTGAGTAAGCCTTTAAGCGTGGATGCAAATTTAGGCATTAGAACGAGAGCATCAACGAAGCTTATATCAAAGTGAAGCTCATTGAAGATTTGGAAAAATTTTTCCATTTGCTCTTTGTTTTTGTCTTTGAGCTTCTCATCATTCATTCTTGATGGGTATGGAAGCTGAGTAGACTTTTGAGCCGGGATGGAAGTGTTTTCTGGCTCAAGATTTTTCTTCGGAACATCGGGTTCCGGACTTAAAGCTTGGACTACCGAAGGTGGGACGTGTGCGGTACTTCGTGGGCTTGAATAATGCACCTTGTCCGTTGTCTCCTTGGTAACTTGACTAAATGCCACAGGAGGAGGGGGCATTGGAGTCTTAGGTCCATTGTGCGTCTTACCACTACGAGTGGTGACGGCTTTCAACTCGGCATTGGGATTAGGAATAGTATTGCCTGGGAGTCCTCCAGAAGATGGCGAAGCTTTGTTCATATTCATGTTCATGAAACTGCTCATCATATTCTTTAACTCATTTGTCTGCCGAGACAGTGTTGTATCAATTTCCCTTTTTAGCTCACCTCTCATGTTATTGATCTGAGTTTGCATTGAACGCATGTTTGACTCAGTCATTTTCATGAAGTCATTAGGCATGGGAGCTTGAGGAGGTGGTTGATAACTTTGATGATTAGGAGCTTGATAAGGTTGGTTGAAATTGTTCCGGTTTTGATTGAAATTTGGAGAGTTATTGAAATTTTGTCCTTGATTCGGAACAAAGCGATTCTGATTGCCATGGTTTTGCACGGGAGGAAAACCAGGTGGTGTCATACCGCTAGGTGCACGGTAGTGAGGATCAGCCTGTGGTCGGTATTGATTGTGGTTTACCGAAGCTACGGGAGCTTGGTAAAAGGAAGCATCGGTTGCTTGACAATCATAATACGCATGTGGACCACTACAAGTTTCACACACCTTGTTTACGGCTTTGACTGGTTCGGGCTTATGAATTTCGCTTTTGATTTCCTTTACCTCTTTTATCATACAATGGATGATGTCCGTTAGAGCAGCTATCGGAGCTGCTAACTCAGAAGAGTTACCGGATGAAGAAGCAGGAGTGTTCGGAACATTGACTTTGTTGCGAGAAATAGGAACTTTTGATTTTTGCTCGCAAATCTCAATCACATCTTTAGGTTTACGATTCAAGATATTGCCGCCTGCGGCTGCATTCAAGGAATCTTGATCATTACCGTTCAACCCATTGTAAAAGATATTGACTTGTTGAAGCTCCGTGAATTCATGATGGGGGCATTTCCTGAGGAGATCTTTGAATCTCTCCCATGCCTCTCCAAAATTTTCATTGAAATTTTGACGAAATCCAGAAATTTCATTTTTCAGATTAGTCGTCTTTGATGGAGGAAAGAAATAGTTGACAAACTTTTGAACAAGATCCTCCCAAGTTTCGATGGATCGAGGGGGTTCTTTTTCCAGCCAAATCCGGGCTGCCCCCTCAAGTGAGAATGGAAATAGCATCAACTTGATCACTTTTTGTGGCACATCCTTGAAATTGATAGTTGAAGTCAACTTGTTGAACCAACGGATGTGAGCATACGGGTCGTCTCGATCAGACCCGCGGAATTGATTTGTAGACACAAGTTGGATCAAATGTGTCTTCAATTCGAAGTGATCAGAATTGATAACGGGTAAAACGATGGCATCTCCATAACCCTCGGTGGGTGCCTGGAGCATTTCCGCCATAGTACGTTCGTCTGCCATGGTGTTGTTAGAAATAGTACGAATCTCGGGTTCGACTATTTGGGCAGCACGCCTACGAGAACGTCTTCTAGGAATTTCTGCTAGATCACGCAAAGGACTCAATGATCTAGAAGAACGAGTGCGCATGCACTAGAGTTAACTCTAAGGACTCTCAGAGTTAAGGAGAGAAATGGAATTATGAAGATATTTCAGATGAGAATGAGAATTATGAAGACGTTTTATAAAAATGGGGTGAGGAGAATCTTTTGGGTTTTCTGGTTCTGAAACGTCGATATCACAACAAAATCAATTAACACAAGATCGAGGCAAAACAACAGTGAACTTAACCAATAATCCAAAATGAATGGCTTCTTTGAAAAAGGTACACCAATCACAAGGACACAAAGGCAAGTTTTAAATCTTTAGTTCGGGAACTTATTATGGTCGCACCCCCAGTTAGGTAGTGCACTGCCTTGGTTTGCGGTGGTAATCTTTTAAGTTGTTATTATTAAAGAAAACGACGAATCTTTTTGTATTTTTATTATTTGATACATATATATAAACAAAAGGAAAAATATTTTTGTGTTTTATACGTTTTTGGATGTTTTTGGGTTTTTGGATTTTTTAGAAGAAAATATGGATATATATATATACAAAGATGGATGATATAAACAAATGAGTGAGTATTCAAACAACTAATCTGCTAGACGTAAGACAAATAGCAAAGCTCCCCGGCAGCGGCGCCAAAAATTTGATGCGCGCAAAACCGTCAAGTTCTCTCACGCAAGCGTAAGAAAACTTAAAACAGCTTCAGCACGAAATCAATGAAGATCTGAGGAGTATAGAGTTTCCCCGGGTCGTTATGTCCCAGCGAGTTGTGCAATGGATTATCAAACGTTTAGTGATCGAGGAATCTGAACGGGAAAAAGATTTGTGATAATATTATAACTACGGAAAAAGTCAACAAATAAAAACGGCTTAAATGCAAATTAAAGGAAATTAAAAAGATAAAATCTATTAAATAAACGCTATCACTATTTTCAAAATGATGTTTTTGTTTTTATGTTTTTATAAAATTGAAATTAAAATCTACGCGACGTACAAATTAAAAAGTGAAACTAAAGCAGTTTTAATCCTAAAAATATGAAAATGATATTTTTACAATCCTAATGATAAAAGAAACTTTTTAGAAAAAGCAAACTATTTTTATAACTATTTAATTAATTACTATTAATTAAAAACTAATTTTAACTATTTAATAATTATCTAAAATACAAAAAATTAGGAAATAAAGCTAGAAAAATAAAATTATGAAATGGAAAAATCTAAAATATCAAACTAGAATTTTCAAAACTATTTTTGTATTTTTCTGATTATTTTTCTATTTTCTAGGAATTTTAAACTATTAAAAACTAATTAAATCACTAAAAATTACCAAATGAACTATGAAAAATATGGAAAATTACTTTTTTTACTTTTAATATTTACCTAAACCTAAGAAAATTGAAAAATTATTTTTTTGAACCTTTTCTTAATTTTTTGTATTAAATCCTATTTAAAAAGTACTAAAAAGTGATTTAAATTAAGAAAAATAGCAAACAAGCTTAGAAAAATCTGAAAATTTCAGGAAAAGTCTAAAATAATATTGGGAATATAAGAAAAATGGAAAAATAGGTGCTTATGTGGAGAAATATGCAACTGCTATGGAAGTGCTTATTGAAATAAGCACTTGATAAGCCAAAAGCTCACCAAAAGCTACCAAACTGATAATCAAGCTACAATAAGCTGATTTAACTAAAATGCAATGAGTTTCAACAAGCTAAACCCTCTGAATCACAAGCTAGATCAGATTTGATGTTTGAGCTTATAAATGCCAAAACAGTCTCTGGGTAGCAACTTTAAGCTTATGCACAAGCTTGAATATAAGCTAAAAAGGAAAACTACCAATTGGAAATTGGACAAGACCTGGGTGGGACCAATTGTACCAAAATTCAGGCCATGAGAAACTCTAATAAGCTCTGTGCACCTTGCACAAAACCTGAGCAAATCTCAGCATTCACTGAGTTCAGTGAGCAGGGGAACTATGCCCAAGTTCACAAGCTTGTTTGAAGCTTGTAGAAAAATCACTAAAATCCACAAAAATGCAGATAAGTAATGGTACCAAGAGAGGTTTCTAAAATGTCAAATTTCACTTGATAAGTCCAAAGAATGAGCTCAAGAAAATTCCTAGTAGTTGGCTCAAAAACAGGTTTTTGCCAATTTTTTGACTTTTGAAGAAACTTGAACAATTGACGTTTATGAAGTTTGGATCTAATTTTAAGACTGAGATTGATGTTATAAGGTGTAATGGACACAATGCAAGTAAAGTTATGGATTTCCAAACACAAAATGATGATTTCCAATTCCTTGATCACAACAGTTGGACAGTTGAGAGTGATTTAGTGCAATTTTGACTTTAGGCACTAGCAGACCCAAATTAATGACCAAAATGAGTTCAAATCTACTTAAGAAACATGAATCAATAGAAAACTAATACTGCATAAGTAAAAAAAAACAGAATGATCAGCAATCCAAACACCCCTTTGTAAACTGTTTTGGGCTCAAACTGATCCAAACTCTTATCCAACTTTGTAATTATGATCAAACCAAGTATTACTACCCTAATTACAGCTATTAGAACAATAATTAGCAGATAAAAACTACAAATGCAGAAGATGTATAAGAACTTGAATTTTGACTTACAAATGTCCAAAGCAACTATTGCTAGCTAACTGTCAAACCAAGACCACTACCCTATCAAAACCAACCCAAATAACTGTATTTCACCCCAAATCCATTGCCTGCATCAACCATTGCCATTTCCATTCCAAGCTTGCCCAAGTTTGACTTTCTTTGACCAAAGTCCAAACTTGCTAGAAACTACAATGTAAGCTTATCAAAAGCTGTGATAAGCTTATATAAGCTTAAAAATAACTTTTAAACACTTGTATTTAGGTTTTTGAAATTGCAAATTCAAACAGTGAGCTAGAAAGTAGCATTTGTAAATATAACTGAAATTCTTGCTTGCATTAAGTCTCAAAACTCTTAAACACTTTAAACTGATACAATTTAACAGGATATTACAAGTTTATTACTAAATTAAGGAATTTAAGATAAAAACGGCATTAAGATGAAATTAAAAACTAGAAGACTACTCAACTTGCTTCCAAATGCTCCTTTTTATATCCCAATCTCATTTCCTCTCTCCTCTGAATCTATCCCACCAATCCAAGCCATTGGATTGCCTTAAAATGATCTCAACCATTCAAACATGATTTTGGCGCCATTTTCTTTTCTGCCCATTGGGGGTTGAGTGAGGGGTTAGGGAAGCTTTAAATGAAGTTTGGAGGTATGCTAAGATGGAGGGGACAGGTTTGAGTGGAAATGGAGGAGGGGGGATGGGTGGTAACTGAGTTTCAGGGAAGCAGTTGAGAGGATGACTTTGGCGGGCTTAAGGATATTGACCAGATTTGACCAGGCAAGTATTAATAATAGGGGGGGTTCACAATTGTATTATGACAAGGGTTCAAAGGTGAGCAAGGTCCAAAAATGAGTTAAATGGTTTAAAACTTCAAGAACTAAAGGTGTAAATCCTGAAAATGTAGGGACCTAAGCTGCCAACATCTCAAAGTTGATCCAAGGGCTGAATTTGACAAGTATCAATAGTAAAGGGACCAATGTTGCCATTTTGCAATTTTCCAGGGGCCATTTCTGCCAATTTTGAAACTTGAGGGACCAAAGTTGTAATTTTCTCAAACTTTTCATATTTTTCACCAAAGGACTAAATTTGACAAGTTTTGATTTTAAAAGGACCTTTGGTGACTTTACTTTTGAAATTCTGTGCTCAGGGACTGTTTTTGACAACTTTTGAAACTTGGGGGACTAAAACTGCAATTTTTGCAAATTTGATACGTTTTTCATCTGATTTTGATATTTTTGCATTTAAAACACATAAAACACTGATTTGTGATATTTTGATCATTTTGATGTGTTTCTGAGTGTTTTCAGATGAATTTGCAGTTTATTTTGTACACAAATGATGAGTATTTAGACACTCATCAGGGAGTAACGATCCCGTCTTGGTTATCGGAAATAACCAGGGTGCACCATATTTGAATTGCATTAGGTAATTGGCTATTACCTCCTTGGGGGTAAACTGTTACGTACACCAGTAATTCGGTGTATGCAGTTGAGTATTGGTTGCATGAGCTTAGCGCATAATAACCTGTGATTTTCCTTATGATAAGTTATTAGTTTACAATTATCATGTTCATGTTCTTGTGTTCAACCTGATTAACTAAAACCTTTGGATTCACTCAACATTTTTGTTGACCCTTTTAAGCATGTTATCTCAGGTAATCATTGAAGATCATATCTATGGCACGGAGCGGGCAATGCAAGACCTTTATTTTGTGGTGTAAACATAACGTTATCATTTCTTACAAACTCGTGATCAATCTTTGTTTACCATCTAGAATAATTGGGAAGTATTTTGTAACAAACTATGAGTTTTTCTTGAATGAACAACTTTTCTTAAAACGTCTCTTTTGAGTCATTTTCTATAATTATTGACTGTGATTTCCATCAAGTAACACCCCAATTAGCCTTTCGCTGCTATGTTGATCTTTGGGGGTGTTACAAACTTACTCATTTTCGTAGCCGTTTTATGGCCCCATGTGAATGAGTACCCTCCTAACGGAAGATCCAACAACCCTGCCGAAGCAATTAAATTATTAAAAGCATTGGCTCCTTGCAAGTTGAATACGAAGTGAGAAGTTATAATGTGGAAGAGTGGGAGAAAAAAATTAAAAAGGGTAAGAAAATGAAAACTCAAGAATTATAAAGTCATTATCCTCAAAATAGTAAGGAATGTTGGATTGCTTAATAGTGGGTAATGATCAATTGCATTATAACAAACCAATCACCATTGATCATTATATTTTTGTAATACTCTTAACCAATCACATTTTTAAATGCTTTTTCATTCCTCAATTTCACCCTCATTCTCATTTCTAATGGGAATTAGAAATATTTAAAAGCTTATACTAGTCAAAACAATTGATAATAGTACAATGATGAACATTGGTGAATATATAGTTTTTATTTTTATCCTTTTTTCAACGACTTTTATTATTTCGTCTTTTCTTTTGTGTTATATATATATATATATATATATATATATATATATATATATATATATATATATATATATATAATATGACACTTGTTACATTCTCATTTAAATAAAATGAATAGTTTTTCATTTGATCCATCTCCAAAATCCTAAAGCCTCATCAAACTTACGGAAAAGTTTCAAAAGCAACACCTAAAATGACAAAAATGAGAAACCAAAATCGACATGCAACAATCCAAAGGCACCCATAAGAAATAAAAAGAACTGCTCCATGATCCCTTCAAATTACGACATGAAATGGTGGAGCACTTTAAGTGCTATATAGATTATCTTAATCTTATAAGACCAGTGGCGGACCCAGGATTTTAGAAGACGGGGGGCAAAAAATCTTTTTTGATAAATTTCGTGATGCACTTTAATAAAAAGGTCATTATTTTTATTTTTTTTACACAATAAAACTGATATTTTTGAAGATTAAGATAGAGATCTAAGTTTTTATATTGTTTGGAGGGGCAATTTGATTTTGTGAAGGGGTGCACTTTAACGAAAAGGTCAAAAAAAATTTTACACTAAAATTTGATATTTTTTGACGAATCGTGGAGGGCACCGTATAACAACCCGTAAAATTTCGGATTATTATAATAATATTTATTACGTCAGAAAATTCAAATCAATTATTTTCTGACAAAATACCAATACCTAAAATTTAAAAACGAGAAGTCATCTCGTTTCTTTTAAAATAAGACACCGCACACACGGTACTTACCCACTAAGTATCTTCATAATAAATGTGAAATTATTGGTCTTTGGGCCAAATTTAAGTGTTCATAAGCTTAAACCCTCGTTATGGGAAGGTATCCCGCATACTGCAGGTGCAGTAACATACAAAACTAAAAATAAATACTTATATAAGTGAAATATACACATTTTAACATTCAATGATAATTTACGAAAGAAAACAAGAGGTTATCTCGTGAATTTAGGAAGCCACGGCACCGCACGCATACCGACACCAAATTAATAACGGCAAACAATTATAATCAAATTTCAATAAAATAATAATGTCATATTATTACATTTAAGAAATCGTTTCCGAAAATATAATTCTTATATTTTTCGGGTACCAAGAAGGTACGTTTACTCGAGGATTCGACAAAACACGGGGTACCGATTATACTGTTTCGGCTAATAAAACAAAAGATATACAATATATTCCACCCTCTCTCTCTCCCACGTTTCTTATCTACTCCCTTCTCCTCTCTCTTTCTAGCCATGATCAGGAGAAACATTAAAATGGAACTCCTCTTCCATCTTTTGAAGTCAACTTTCAGAATCATCCTTATCACCCTCCTCTAAATATCTAAGCTACTCCCTAGCAATCACTAGGGGAACCATGCGTGTTGGGAAGAAGGAGACCAAAGCCAATGATAGGCCTGGTGCTATTCAAGACCAAGGAAAAGTAAAGTCCAAGCTTTCCATGATTTCTGGTATAATTGGGAAGGTTTTATTCGTAGCTTTTCTTCACCTTTTTCACACACAATCACCAAAAATTAGGGTTTGTAAAGTTAGGGTTTCTCAAAATTGATTTGGGGGTTTTGTTAATTCGAGTGGCAAGTGTTCAATTCAAGGTGTAATTGGTTCAATTCAAGTGAAATAAATATTTGTAATCGATTGGATGAGTTTTCCTTATGCTCTTGCTCGGGTTCATCTCCAATCGACCCTACCCTCACCATGTAAGAACTTTGTTATCTTAATTTAGTGTTTATGATGTTAGTATTAAAACAATTGGTGATGTAACATTTGAAATTTGTTATATCGAATGGGTTTAAAGATGAAATAAAAATGAAGTTATGTTGTTGTTAGTGTGGTAATAATCCAAAGGAAGAATTAAAACTGAAAATAGTTATGTCAGTTTATCATTTTATTTTTCGGCTCAATTCTCTGTTTTCTTGTTTTCGCCATTTTGGTCTCGGCTCTTCATGGCTAAATGTTGGTTTTGTTCGGCTGAGAACAACCCATCTTGAGGGTGTGTTTATTGTTATGCGTTCCCTCGAGGTCTCGGTACAAAGAAACCCGCAAGGGATTGTAAGGGTTGTTACGGGTTCAAGAAAACACATTGAGAGGTGCGTTGTACCAGCTCACTCTAGCTCATTTTAGAGCTTGTATGTCGGTTTAATTACCGACTTCTTTAGCAGTACTTAATTCGGCTTGTTGAGTACTTGTTATGAGTCTGTTATGTTTAGGTGTCGAGACCCTCCTTAACTCAACTCCAGGTTCACTTAGAGTACTTGTATTACGATGTCAAATAAAAAGAAAAAAGGATTAGAGTAGATGTGTCTTGTATGATAAATGAGTAATTCTGAAGATAGAAAATGCTAGTTCAACCGCAAGCTCTAGCGACTCAACTAGGGTGCATAGTAGGGAGTGTCGACTTCATTCTTGGTTCGGATACAACACCCACACGGGGCGTGCACCTGGTTGTCCAACTTGGCTTAGCATCACCCGCGAAGGGTGTATACTATCTGCCTTTGACACAAGACCACAAGGGGTGGTCATGTGAATCGATCGTGTGTCCGTTTTGCTTGTCTAAAATTCTAGAACTCACATTTGCAAGTACTCTTGGTTACAATTTTTGGCGTCAAGCAAACTCATGAAACTGGAAATCGTAATATCACAAATATGAAAGTAATGAAATTGGGTTGCATTTCCAAAGTTGGACCTTCTGGGCTAAGCCCACTTAAGTATTAGAGTGTTGGGTTGATAAATCTTAGGCCACAGCCCGTCCCCAATCAAGGATAGTGTCTGTGCTAGGCCAAAGCCCTTGAAAGTTTCAGAGGGTGCTTGCTACTAGACTCAGTTCCTCCCGCGACGATGTTCCCGATCTCATCCGACTATCATGTCCGCGACGTAATTCTCTTCTTGACTCATTCAAGTCACCACAACTAGTACTATATATACATAAAAGATTTTAGCGCGACACCTCGAAAATTATACTCCATATCGTCAACACTACAAAAATTCAAGTCACAAATCAATATAAACATTAAGCAAAAACTTGGAAATATGATTAATTAAATAAATGAGTATTTGGTATTATTTACAAACAAAAACTAAATATTTTCATACCCCTAAACCAAATATTTGGAAAATGTAAACTTTTAGTCAATTACTTACAATACTAAATTAATTATTTAAACTTGATAAAAATTCACCTTTATAAAACTTTGACGATTGTCACCTCGGACAAAAAGGTTATACATCCGGGTTACGCCAAAATTTTCTACAAATATACTATATATTTTTTATAACAATTTGAATTAATTATATCGACACTTTCATCATTTTAAAACACAAGCATGATTATTTCTTTGGTGTAACCGTTCATTTAAAAATATATGCATTTATATCAATGCATTTTAGAAACTTACAAATGTGTACAAGTTGAATTGTACTTAAAACTTTTCTATATACAATTATTAGTAACGACATAAACATATATATATATATATATATATATAGGAGTTATATATACATGGGTATATATAGACTTCCTTCATCTAGGGTATCCACTTAGTCCGATTATGTCCTAATAAATGTGCAAACCTTTCATACATCGTCATTCGGTTATCATCAAACCGAAGTCTTGTTCATCCTTGATATCTTTTTCTGCGTGTACTTTTCCAAGTATTATCATTTGGTCATCATTAAACCAAAGACGTAATTCCTTCTTCGAGATTTCTCTCCATGTCATACTCTCATGAGCCGAGATCCATCCAAATCTTTGTAAATTTTTCTAAGATAAATGATGCCACCTCAACAACAACAACAACAACAACAAACCAAACATTTGAAAATTTATAAAGTTAGTTAAACTTTATCGAGTCTTAAACATGAAGACTAAATATACCGTACTTAATTAGGTTGCGTGTCGGAGCCGTGCACTATCACTCCTTGATTTAATTCCCTTTAGACTTCTAATTGCCAAGGTGAGTTTCATAGCCCCTACTTTTAATCTGTTTTATACTTGTTTTGGGGGAAGATACATGCTCATTTTACTTAAATGATTTTAATGGTGCATTTCCATGCATACTATGCCTTTTGATTGATATGTTTTAAGATACATCATACATAGATGTTTTATAGACCATACCATAATGCTTGACCTAGAATATTACGCAGCTTAGCCTAAGTCCTTAGATCCTATATTGCCCTTTTCGTGAACCGTCAATTCCTGCTGGGATGCGCGAATGTTACAAATAGATCTATTGGGGGTGACTCCCCTGTTCGGTTGACCCTGCTTGGGTCAAGGCGAAACATATAGCATGTCGGGACCGAGTGTATTGGGATAAACACTCGCCATGGGCTCGTTATTTGTATGACTTCTTTGTGCATACGTAAACTGTCGTAGCTTCGGTTGCATGAGCTTAGTGCTAGCGTAATAAATTTATAATATATGACATTATATTCATTGTAATGTACATATACTCTTTTTAATGGTCCACTAATGAAATTCTTTTATGAAATGTAATCATAAATTTTATGACATTATGCAAGACGTAATGATCATCAAAAACCAAATGTGAAATAGTGTACTGAAATCCCTTTTTAAATAAACCTATGAACTCACCAGCGTAAGATGGCCCCTTTTAGCATGTATCTTCAGGTTTTGAAGTGATAGCTTATCTTTGGAGGCGCAAGGCAAAGGCATGGCATGGTCATAGACGACTCTGATTTATGTATTGGGACCACTTATTTATAATGGGCCATTTTCCGCACTTAATCAATAATGTAAACATTGTTTTTAAGAAATGAATAAAAATATATTTATGAAAATCAGTTGTTCTATGCTTATGTTGTGATATCAATTTAGTAGCACCCCAATACTTGTATGCTTCCGCTGAGCCATTTTTGGGGGTGTTACACACCGGCCCCCCATACTCACCATGTAGTTCCGCCCCTGCATAAGACCATCTTTTAATACCATTGTAATTGAAGCGGTTTTGAGCCAATTTTTTGTAGGTAGGGATGGCAATGGACGTTTGATCTCATGGATATTCACCCGACCATCCATTGTTAGCGGATAGGGATGGAGATAAATGGATGAATAAAGGATATGGATATCAATATGAATGTATATTGGATCGGATATGGATGATGTTTCATCATCCATGAATGATTCATTTACCACCTGAAATGATTTAATATATACCCCAAAAAATGTAAAAGTTAAAATGTAGTAACAGTAATTAACTACGATCATGTGTTTTAAACAATTTGTAATATAGTAACATAATATAAATAACTCAATAAGTAACTATCTTAGAAAAGTTAAAAGAAAAATATATTTTTATTTTACAGTTATCTTTCAATTTATTTATATTATATTTATGGTTTTATATTACAAACTATGTAATAAGTGTATTTGTTAAGACTATGTTGCTATATATTGAGATTTTATCTTGAACATACCATGTATTGATGCCTGCAATAATTACAAAATATGCATTAATGGGAAATGATATGTACACGGCACTTTTTGTTCTGCACACAGAAATTTGATGTGAATTGACAAGTTTGCCCCAATATTATGTTTCTGCAAATTACTGTCAAAATTCAAAACCCCATTACAGTTTTGTATCCTACACGATAAATGACCTTCCAATAGCACCTATGAGAAAGATTCCCTAGTAGGGATAGGCAACCAAAAGAACAATAAACCTCTGAAAAAATCTGGAGAGACACGATAAATGACCTATAATCCCACAAAACTTAAAAACATTTACCCATAAAATTTGGTACCTAGAAACTCCACCCACCTTTTAAGAATAATCGTGCCTACCTTGTTACTCTCCTACAAACAAAAGAGTTGCCATACAAACTATTTCCGATTATCCCTCAAACCATTATAATCAAAATACTTCATAAATCACTTCATGAATCATTCTACAAACCAAATTACCACCTTACCATTTCACCATAAAATAAACTACAATCCTACCCATACCTTACCAAAATAAAGTATTCCTTAATACTTTGAAAGGTATTCCAGAACCACTCTATTGGTTACTTATTTCCTCGAAATGTGTTTTAAGTTAATACCCCATAAATAGAAATGATCAATGTCCTCCTTGATAGCTAAGCCTGACCTTAGGATGTATCCTACACCTTTGCCTAAAACCATAGATAACCATGAGGTTCATCAACTATTAAACCTCCAATCCTACCCAACTTAGACAACTAAACCCTACCCGTGGCTATAGGTAAATGTTATATCCTGCTACATATCCTTGCTACAATATATTTTCCAAATTTGAGGATTCCTCTTTAAAATCCAACAATAATACTTTCCAAATCCCTCGTTAAAATGAGACAAAATGCCGAAACACTAGAAGTTTCACAAAACTTCCTTATACACCCCATAATTAAGAACCGGTTTTACAATCTTGTGAAAATGTGTCATTTTTACATTATCGTTTTTGAAATCTGGTCTTGGTCAAACTTGTATAAACATTTAGTCGAAAGAGAAATTCGAAAACAAATGCTTCTTCATCCCTTAAGAATCAACCCATATACTTTAGAATCATGAAACGCCAGAAATGAGTACGTTTTGATAAGACCATGAGAAGTTAGAGGTGCCCACACTAACAAAATAGTGAAACCTCATAACATTAAGAATTAGAACTTTCACTCAATGAACCTACCCCAGAAAATCATGGCACCTTAGATAGAGGATGTGCTACTGGTATAGCACCTAGGTACCCAGACCCAAAGAGGAAACCTTAGGACAACCTAGGGAAAATTCAAAACTTGTTCCAAATACCATCACCTCATTCCTGACACCCTATCGGGTAACGTAAACTGAGATCCGGGACGAATCTCCTGTAAGGTGGGTAGACTATAACAACCCGTAAAATTTCGGATTATTATAATAATATTTATTACGTCAGAAAATTCAAATCAATTATTTTCTGACAAAATACCAATACCTAAAATTTAAAAACGAGAAGTCATCTCGTTTCTTTTAAAATAAGACACCGCACACACGATACTTACCCACTAAGTATCTTCATAATAAATGTGAAATTATTGGTCTTTGGGCCAAATTTAAGTGTACATAAACTTAAACCCTCGTTATGGGAAGTTATCCCGCATACTGCAGGTGCAGTAACATACAAAACTAAAAATAAATACTTGTATAAGTGAAATATACACATTTTAACATTCAATGATAATTTACGAAAGAAAACAAGAGGTTATCTCGTGAATTTAGGAAGCCACGGCACCGCACGCATACCGACACCAAATTAATAACGGCAAACAATTATAATCAAATTTCAATAAAATAATAATGTCATATTATTACATTTAAGAAATCGTTTCCGAAAATATAATTCTTATATTTTTCGGGTACCAAGAAGGTACGTTTACTCGAGGATTCGATAAAACACGGGGTACCTATTATACTGTTTCGGCTAATAAAACAAAAGATATACAATATATTCCACCCTCTCTCTCTCCCACGTTTCTTATCTACTCCCTTCTCCTCTCTCTTTCTAGCCATGCTCAGGAGAAACATTAAAATGGAACTCCTCTTCCATCTTTTGAAGTCAACTTTCAGAATCATCCTTATCACCCTCCTTTAAATATCTAAGCTGTTAATACAAATAAGCCGTAAAAACGTTTATTTATATTTTACGATCTTCTAATGTTTTGTCGATAACAAAAGTAAAATCATATTAACGAAACAAATAAAATACGTAAATGGTTTGAACTAATAGTTTTCTAACACACTTACGTTTTCACATAAAACACTATAACAAGATTAAGTGATTTTATATTTTAGATACACATGTACAACAACTAGTGTTTACATATTGGCTTAACAATTTTAAGTAACTCTATGAGTTAGATACATATGTACAACAACTAGTGTTTACATATTGGGTTAATACATACTTATATTAAGTACACTAAAATGGGTAAAAACAAGTATATACTAAAATGGGTAAAAGCAAGTATATACTAAATAGATAAAAACTAGCAAATGGTTTTTGACCCATAACCCATGGTTTTATATATACCACTTACACAAGTTCAATGTATCTTTAAGGTACATTGTATCTAGATTGAAAACCATGGATCAACCCATAACCCATGACCCATGACCCATAACCCAAAATACCCATGGGCAAAGAGGAGCGGACCACGGATCCCTAGCTTTGTGCTAGCCGGATCCCAAGTGGAAGGGATCCGTGGGATCCGGGGAAACAGTAGGTTTTTCCTCTATAAATAGTGAGCCATTTCCTCATTATATCTCACCCCTCTCCAACATACTTTCTCCCCTGAGTTAAATCTCACTAACCTTAGATCCAAGAGATCTATGTTTGTAGTTTTGTTTTTGTGTGATCTTTTAGGTTCCTCTTAAAGGAAAGATCACCACTTCTTGAAGACGTGCAAGCTCAAGTCCATGAGTTGCCATGTTTCGTCATCATCAAGACAACAAAGGTTCTCTTGTTGATAGATCTACCTTTCTCCATAGATGTTGGGTTGAAGGCATTAGTGAAGAATGCCGAAAGTGTCAAGACGAAGATATTAGTGAAGGGTATCTATCGTCTATAGGATAAGCACTTATGGTAGGTGCTTAGAAGTCAAGACAAGAAGCATTAGTGAAAGGTGCTTAGAAGTCAAGACTTGAAGCATTAGTGAAAGGTGCTTCGAAGTAAAGACACAAGACATTAGTGAAAGGTGTCTTGTAGATCTAGTCAAAGGCATTAGTGAAAGGTGCCTTAGATGTACATTCGATATGGTGTGTTTCGATGTACTAGATAGACTAGCATTAGATCCAAGGATATTGATGTCCTTGATGATGTTGTAAAGGAGTAGATCTCCTTTGGGATTAGTCGTTGGTGTAGTGTGGTAGTAGTTCCTCCATAGTAATGGAACTAGGTACTTAGCCTAGTACCTTATAAAGGGTAGGCGACGTTGTGATAGGATTAGTTCTCCTAAGGTGTGAAAGAACTCGGTGGTTAGCCTAGCACCGTATAAAGGGTAGGCGACGTTGTGTTAGGTGTGGTTCGCCTTGGTGTGAAAGAACTCGGTATTTAGCTTTGTACCGGAAAAAGATTAAGCGACGTTGTGAAGGCTTCTCCGCCATAAGGAGTTGGTGTAGTGTTTACGAACTCTCGAGTAGGTGACTCGGGGAGTGGAGTAGGGCAAGGAAGGTGTCCTTGTAGCCGAACCACTATAAATACTTGTGTCGTGGTGATGTGCTTCTTACTCTTTATCTTTCATTACACATTTATATATCTATCTATCAACGTCCAACATAAACAACCAAATAGATTGACATAAGTCGATCTAAATATTTAAAAGGAAGTTTTAAATCGGCAAAACTATTCAACCCCCCTGTAGGATCGAATATTTATTGTGTTGATGATTCGGGTGGTCTTGGGAGATCAAAATACATGTTTACCATTTTAGAGAGAGAAAGTAGAGAGAGAGAGAGGGTGTTCTTGCTAGAGGTTTACACAAAAGTTGAATATTAGATTATGAGAAGCACCACCCCTTCCATGGATGGAAGGGGTATTTATAGTTACAGGAAATACGACCTCCTATCGGCCTGTGGATCAGGTATACAGTGGGTAAAGACCCGTCCTTCCTCCACGGTGTTGCACTAAGCTATACTACGCTACAAACTAATAAATAAACTACTAAATAACGTAAATAACGATATTTCTACGAGCTAACTTATGCTAGATAATATTAGGGGTGACCGACTCTTCACTATGGAATTTTCTAATTCCTAACAATCTCCCCCTAAGGGAGGTCACCCCATGTTATACATTTCGAATCCTAGCATTCTATTCTTGTCTTTGTTCTTGAGCTCGTAGACTTCAATTCTTCATTTCAACAATCTTTGTGCTTTTGTAGCGATTCTTCAAAGTCCGCATTGATTTGTACTTTTAAGTGGAGGCCTTTGAACTGATCCACATCTTTGATGATCTTCGAGCTTTCTTTGAGATCATCAGCCACAGTAAATCTCTCTGGATCATCCATAGTAGTGTTGCCTTCATGTGAAGTTGTGACTTTTGGACCGACATGCTCACACTTTTGAATCATGACATCTTTCCATCAGAGTAGCGGAAGCCTTACTGGTTCATGATATTTGCAGCAGCGTAGCATAAGCATAGTATGAAATATCAGAGCCTAGCTTATGTAGATATGCACCAGTCATGATTTCTTCAAATTAAGTGTGGTTGCTGTGAGCATGCGGCTTTGGAATGACTCCTCAATTCTGATCAGCTGCAACCGTCCAAGTGTACCTGCAAACAACAGTTAGCAATAAAACACACGAAAGTGTCTTTGATCACTTTCGCTGAATTGAGGTACACGGCCCACGGTTCCCCGTTGACCAGTACAAGTACTGCCTGTGATCAGGTAGGATTCCTAAGAATCTCCTTGACAGGGTTTCGCAGCTGTTCTAGCTGTTCTCAAACCGGAACGTCTCAAAGAAGACAACACGGAGTGAGTGAACCAGCGAATTGAGATTCACTGATTGATGAAAAATTGATTTGAAAACAATCGCGCATTGCTTAGAATAAAGAGTTTTGCAATACGACGAAGGTTTTATGAGAAAGATCAATTTTCAATCAAAACACTTTTGTATTTGAAAATAGTACACAATCGACGTGCTAGTGAAAAGAAGAGATTCGCACATCGACCGGTTTTTCTAAAAGTATTTTTCAATCAGAGATACTTTTTGAATTTTTGAAAACATAAGTACACATTCGACGTGCTAGAGAAAAGAAGATTTGCACATCGAACGGTTTTTCCAAAACTATTCGTCAATTCCATTCCTGGACCAAGGATGATTCAAGACTGAATCGCCCCATTGTTTCTATCCAGTTGTCACAAGTTTGATCTTACGAGAAGATCTCACATGTCACCCACCAAGAGCTTGTTTGATGTTGGCTCTAGAAGGATTTCCATCTTCATCGTGAATATTTTCATATCACTCGGATGTTCTGGCAATACCACAAGGATAATGCGTAGGACTCTTAATATGTACTTACTTTCCACATTGTGTGAAACAGCAAGTCTTCAATAATTTAGTGTCCTAATGAGATATTGTGGATGATCTCTTGGCTCTAGACTCAATCGTGCATATTTGGTTCCTGTGCCGAAGACTAGGGAGAGGGTCTCCTTCTTCAATATCAACAATCTCTAAGAGAAAGTCGATAGATAATGTCGGTTCCCCGTGAGAATGAAACAAGCCCTTTTAAGAGGAACTTGAGTGGCTTGGGAAGTTGTAGTGCAGTGCGTCACTGGGTCCATGACGTCTTGTCTTCAATACCGATGTTACCTTAGTAAACACCAGTAGCGTATGTATTGAACCCGGTTACTGCCCTAAGGTTGAATTATTGGAGGGCTATTTCTTTTCACCCTTTTTCATATTCATTTCTTTTTCATTCTTCAACCCCTTCAGTGCTTACCGAGACTTCATAACTAGAACCTTGTTGGGTTTATTCCAGTACTAGCTCTGTCTCAGTCCGCACTCTTCCCAATTCTCATTTTTCTCCTTTTTTTTCAATATACCTAAGGACTTCTACACTATCTAGTGGATTGTCCCTGGGTAGATCCCTCCGGTTCTGGCGGATCGTGGGAACTAATACCTAACCTAACCATCCTTATAACACCATGCATAAAGTAAATTGGTAGGTCTTTTGGTACAGTTCATTCTTCCTTAAAACCAATTGAAAAATCATTTGGAAAAACAATCAAGGTACTTGTGATACGAGATCAAAGCATTTTGTACCTTAATAGTTTTGATCATTTAGAAAACCTCCCCCTCAACATGTACGTATGATTTAGAAATTGTTTAGCACAAGGAGGCAAGAGGACTTTGAAATATTTTCTTTGATCACAATTTTCATACGAAAAAGCCATTTGATTTTCATGGTAAAATTCTCCCCCTCAATATGTGCATAGGATTTTTGAAATCATTTTTATCACATAGAGGCAAGAGTTCTTTTGAAGCACATCCACGATCACATAATCTATTAAGAAACCATTTAAAACTCAATCAAGGTACTTTATAAATCACTTTAAAAGGCTTTCGTACCTCGATAGTTTATTTGCTCCCCCTCAATATGTGCTTCATCAATTCGAAAGCGTTTAGCACATATAAGAGAGAGCAGCCTGCACAATTGAATCAAAACGATCACCTTTTATCAAATTTCATTATTAAATCACAAATTCTCCCCCGATCAAAAATATCAAACCCTTTGAGATTTTGGATCCCAAGTGATTTAATAAGGTTTAGAAAACATGGGAGAATATGTGGCCTGGTTTAAATACTCATCATGTTTTTGGATAAATCCTCCTCCTCAACATGTGCATTATTGAAATCGTTTGGCACATGGAGGCAGGAGTGCCTTTGAAGGACTAAAACCAATTCCATTAAAACAGATTTGAGATTTAAATCACGATCTCTACCCCGATCAAAATTTCAAACCTTTTGAGATTTGCGATCCCAATTGATTTAAATCATTTAAAACATTTTGGGGAAAGACGTGGCTTGATTTAACTTTGAAAAATGACAGATAAGGACCAACTCTAGACATTAAAGATTGTTAGTGTCAGGTATGATAGTTTTTTAAACGATCTTTAAGTAAAATAAAACAGTTTCACAATCAAACAAGAACAGAAAAAAATTTCATTTTGTAAGATCTTTGAGTTTTAAAGAAAATCATACCATGACATAACATTAAATCTTTAGATCACCACTTTATTTCGTACAAACGGACTTGATAGATGAAATATCGTTTTGAAAATATTTAATTTAAAATCACTCTCCCCCTCAATTGATGACCGAAGTCGATAATTGAGTGACTTAGATTTTGATAAAAAAGAAGTCCGGTGATTTTCAAAATTTAGTCCAATTTATTTTCAAAAACAATATTTTCCATTTTCAAAACAATTTTATTCAAATTTATCAAAAATTGTTTAAAAATGGTATCCTGCACAAAGATAAGTTAGGTGGTTGAGCCGCTTTTGTTGTTGTTACTGTAGGGTTGGAAGAAAAAACCGTCTGCAAATGCAGTGAGACTTCTTCTTACGTTGCATTTTGAATGCCAACTGAGGTCCAATTAAGCTCCGTTTCTTCACTTGCTGAAGAAAACCATCTGCTGATGCAGTAAGACCTCTTATGTTGCATTTCATGCCAACTCTCCATTGAAGTCCAGTTAAGCTCCGTTTCTTCATTTGTCAACCCAAGATATAGTTACCCTTTCCTTTCGGCATCCAATCATCTTCAATAGTGGGATCCGGATCGGGAACATTCTTATATACCAATATACCTGCATATGTTAGTGAACACACATACAAATATATGGTGGTCGACAACACCCAAACAACAATCGACTAATAAAAGTCAATCCAACATCTCAATCAGATCATGTAAGGTATGGGAATAATGTGTTTCTCAAACTTTAATCATCTAAACCTAACAATCATATCCTAGAAACCTAGTCCTTCAACATAGGCAATTATATTTATCCAGATAAGCACGTAGGATAATTAAGAAAGTCCGTTAGATGATATAAATTTGAAAACATTCTCCCCCTCAATCAATGACTTATTTTCTGAAAAGATTAAAAGCGCTGAAGTCATTGATTGAGTTTTCAATTTTCACAAAAACTCTGAATCTGATAGATTTACAAGCAACTCATTTACCACCATTTTAGAAAACAACAAATATTTTTCTGAAGAATTTATAGACGGAAAAATATTTGAGTAGGAACAGCAGTCCTTCGACATACTTTCCTCATTTGTTTTTAGGATAAGTGCACGAAATATTTGAAAATTGGTTTAGTGCAACACTTTCCTTCCTTTAAAGAGCGGGTTGCTATCTGAAAAAATAGCAAGCCATTGTTTAAGCGCGGGTTACAGTCAGAAGTAACTGCAAGCCATATGTTGAAGCGCGGGTTACAGTCTGAAATAACTGTAAGCCATATTTTGAGACATGTTTAGAAAAGAATATTTACACCTCCTACTCGAACTTCATCTATGGTCCCGTGCCATTATTGAATGACATTTCTAAGACCGTAGATGTTATCGATACCAGAAGACATGTCATGTGAAAACATATTTTTGGTATTTTTGAAATTTTCTGATTTTTATGGGTTTTTTGAAGGTTTTATATTTTTCTATTTTGTTTTTGTTGGTTTTATAATTTTGTATTTTGTTTTCTGATAAATATATACAAGGATAGAGTAGATGATATAGTTAAAGAAGGTGATGATACGAGTACCGAGATAAGGATATCGAGCAGCACGTCGTAGAAGATAGAAGTCATCAACTCTTAAACATTCACCACCAAAGCTTCCAGGGCTCTTGAATCGAAGAAAGAAATTGAACCAACTGAAAGTGAGACTCTGGCAGCTTCCCCCAAACCAAAAATCCTTAAGATGAGCAGATTCGAAGCTCTATTTCAAGCTTGCTTTAGCCAGGTGCACAAGTAAGCACACCATTATCATTTATCCCGTTGCTCCATTTAAAGAACGATAATCGAGGTTCTCCGTTCGGGGTTATATCATCAACAAGAACAACAACAACATATCATCCCACGTATAAATAATCTTCTCAAATTTCTTTTTCGACTGACGTCTGAAGCGATCCATTCCAAAAGGTGTCAAGAGAACAATTCCCCCTAGTAGTTGAATTGATGCAGTCAGTCTCTTTGTATAATGCTCAAGAACTCTCCCGAATACACATCATGAGGGTAATGAAGAACAACTCCCCAATGTTCACATCTTTCGTCCCTGATGAATGTGTATGAAGCTCAAGAACCCGAAGTACACCAATATCCAAGAACTCTCCCGAATACACATCATGCCCGGAAGGAAAACACCTCCCCAATGTTTGTGGTAAACAATGGCTTTCTTCCCTGATGATCGTGTATGAAGCTCAAGGACCCGAAGTACACACATTCCCCAAAGAGAGAACAACCGATAACATTGAAGAAGCAGACCGAATCACTGATTATCTCTGCGGATGACAATCTCTGCGGATGTCAACTCCGGAATAAGTGATTATATCTCTGAATCACTGATTAAGCCCTCAAGTGAGACAGCTGAGCGCCCTCAATGTACACAATTCTCTCTCCCCTGATGATTGCGATAACATCGAGATCATCACACACCAGTGTACCTCTTTTATCTTCAGAAACTTTCATTTACATCACTTCCCCCACGTCGTTGGAATAATAACACTAAAAGCCTTGATGAGTAAAACCTTGAGTTTCTCTGCGGTCATGACATTTGTTTTCCCGGGATATCTTCAATCACTTAGAAGTATTAAGCTCATCAAGTTTACTCGCCATGAGTCAAACCTTGAGTTTCTCTGTGGTAATAACATTTGTCTTCCCGGGATATCTTCAATTACTTAGAAGTATTAAGTTCATCAAGTTTACTCGCGTTTAGATGCTTGTCTCCTTCCCCCTTGCTGGTTTTGACACTTCAGAATCAGCAACTCTTTGTAAGCCCAAATACTTGAAATCTTTTGAGAAGAACACTATAAGCACAAATATATCTGTGAGAATCAACTTGCTGAAGCAGAATGTGAGCAAGTCTAATTGGGGATAAAATCTGGCTTTTCACTCTCCCCCAATTAGTGCTCTCCCCTAAACCGACAATCTTTTAATAAATGCCCAGAATAAGAAGAAGTCTTTTGATAATCAAATGCAACTCATCTTTAGTCTTCTAACATGTAGCAGAGAATGTAGAACAGACTGTAGACTCGACCTTCTTCAAGATTATACAGTTGGGGAATAGATAGTTAACATCTTCAACTCACACCAAAAAGCATCTTACCAAAAGGCATCCCAATTAACTTACATCTTGCATATCCCCTTAGCTAAAATCCCTCCCAATCAAACTGATAACGCTACACGCGTCGTTCGGGGTCAAAAGAACTTCCTTTTCTTCGAGCAAGTTTTATAACACCCTAGGCAGTGAACCTAATCGTTGTAGTGTAGTAATTAGGGTAAGCCACGGGTATTGATATCGTTCTCTAGGGGAATAGGAATGCTAGTAAGGAGTTACTACGCTAAGGTTAAGGTTGAGGAAGATTATTTTTGTATTTTTATATTTTATGAAATGGAAAGGTACGAATCTCGGGTATTGGATTTGGGGGGGGTGGTATTTCTACCGATTACTCTACTTATCTATTCTAATTAACTAAGCTAAGGTGAGGATAGTCTATGTCTATTGTTGTGTGCTCGTATGATAGTTAAAGATGTGTTTACCTAGATGCTACTACTCCCCAGTTATCTCCTATTGATGGTTGAATTGTCACGTCCTTATTCTTAACGCGTTGTGTTTTCTAAGGTCGTAAGGTGTGCATTCCCTAACTCTTTAAAGTCACCTCTAAGTGTAGTAAACAAAATCCACTAAGTCATTCATAAACTAACTTTGAGGTTATCTTTGGGTTTAGTAAACGAAATCCACTAAGTCATTCATAAACTATCAAAGATTTATCAAGTATTAAACACAACGATAGCCTAGTCGCACTCCTAAGCCAATTACAATTAAGATAAGAGACAACCTAACAATAATTAACAACTAGGTTTCATACATCTAAGCAAACACACAAGTAATTTAGCCGGACATGGTAAACATGCAAGCATACACACAATCAATCAAAGACATAATTAAATTAATGAAGTAAATACTTATCTTGATGTATAATAGGGTTTAGAACCCTAAAATACTGCACAAGAAAGCCTTGGTTCGGTTTTAGGTTTTTACTCCAAAAGACTACCCCCAAAAACTGAAAAATTCGGATTCTATATATAAGATTACATCTGCGACGGCGTCACCTTATGTTTCGTGACACCGTCGTGTCGCCGTCATTAGGGTTTCGTCTTGGCCACGTAAACCTTTCGACGGCGTCACCTTATGACTGTGACGCCGTCCCCTTCAGCTCTGACGCCGTCTTGGCTGCATCTAGGCCGTCTGAGTAACGACGGCCTACTCCTTTAGAACCTGACATCGTCCCTTGAAAACATGCAATTTCGCTTCTGACCCGTCGCAAAATTCCTTCCCGACGGCGTCGCAGATATGCAGTGACGCCGTCGCCTTATGTTTCAGCAGCTTTGAGTGTCTCGATTCTGACTTTGGCCATTTTCTTCGTATATTCGCGCCTTTTCGTCCAAATAAGCATCATTCCAGCATTTTGCCTTCAAGAGACCTAAAAAGTGAAAAGGAACGATATTAAGCAATAACGGATACAAAAGTGATCGAATAAGGGCTTAAATGACCCCTCAAAAAGGTACCTTTTAAAACCTTATCACAAACAAGAACAGAAGGATGTTCATCAAGAAAAACAGCAATCAGGCCTCAACGAACACACAAGATGGTAACACCAAACTACCAATCACATCAAACAAGAACAGAGAGATAGTTCGGAATCATCATGTTGATGTATACGTGAAGCATTAACCGGAAGCACTTTGTCGATAAACTCATCAATCCGAGTGAAGATGTCAACCAACGGCTCTTCGAAGAAACACCATGTAAAGATGATCCGATCAGTAGAAGCTCGGTTCTTACATGAGTTTGGAGCCGTTTGACCATTTATTCTCATATATCAATCAACCATGCAAAATTATCACACTTCTTCTCCCCCTCAAGAATTGCATACGGAGATGCCATTCTTGATTAAACAAGTGAAAATCATCCAAATGTAGTCAATTCACACTTCTCCCCCGCAAAATTAGCACAGGATGTTGCCATCGTCATCATAGTTGAGCAAGTGGAATAAGAAAACAATCATCGGTAGTCTGGTTCACTTGATAAATGAAAGCGCGCGGAAAAAGCATGAAGCATGTTGATGAGAATGGTCATTAATGAGAAGATTTCTCTTCTTTCGAAGATAAAGCGCACTGACACGTACACTTTTCTTTTCTTTAAGAACGAGGCTTGAACTGTTGTGTTCAAACGTCATAAGAAGATTTCTCTTCTTCGGAAGATAATGCGCACTGAAACGTACACATTTCTTTTCTTTGGAGTACGAGGCCTGAACTGAAGTGAACAGACGTCATAATCTCTCTCTTTTCAGCTCTCTTAGCAAAACATGTAATCAACCCCATTATCATTCAGTAGGCTCTTTGTTGTGACAGCTGATGGAGAAAACCCAATATGATGAATTTGACCCTGAAGTAAACTAACCCGAACTCGTGACTTAAACTTGCACATATGTAACAAAGAGCGGTGCCGAGAATTCATGCTCCATTGAATCTCTTAAGTACTCTATACTCTTCAACCAACCAACCATCAAGTAATAGACGTACATTACCTCTTGAAAATCCACAATTGAATGTGACACTGAGCACTACAACGTAACTCCTTTAAGTGATAGTTATTTCGTGGTGGTAAGAGCCCAATTCCCCCAAGTGGTAAAAGAAAAGGTAAAAGTCACCCATCAATAACTAGATTTCCAAGTCTTCGTTTTTAATAATAAGCTTGAACAAGGATCATGAAGAATCTTCATCCAACCATCCCCGATACCTTCAGATACTAAGTACACTTGCCCGTGATGTTTCACTTCAACCTCAAATAAATAATATTGAATTAACGCCGATGTCACATCTTCTGAACTGCTCAAATCTAGCCTTCTTTGACATTTAAATGAACTTTGATAATGGTTTCATCCCGACCATGGTTAAATGAGCATAACCACGTAAAACTTTGAAGTAACCAAACCACCATGACGAATATTCAAACACACATCCAATTCATGAAGTACACCCTTTTATCCCTTCTTCAAAACATAAACCGTATCACCAGCATCAAATAAGAGATCTCGAGATACACTTTCCTTTCTCCAAGATGGTTCCATCATTACGGGATTTTACAACTCTATGGTTTAAACCGAGAAATAGTTTCTTTCGCGGGATTTTACAAAACCAAGAATAAACCGTAAGATAGATCCGGAAATGCACTTTACTAATACCAGGATGTTTCCATTGTCACGGGATTTTACAAGTCTATGATTTAAACCGAGAAATAGGTTCTTTCGCGGGATTTTACAAAATCAAGACAAAACCGCAAACAATGTCAGCTTGAATGTGTTATAACGACTTTGGTTTCGGTGAATATCTGTTTTAGGGGAACATGCAGCGGTTCATTAACGGTTTTTGATCCAACATCAACAACATCATCAACCATCCAATAAATACTTTGGTAAATACAACACTCATGCATTCTGTCGGCTATTGTAGTGACCACATTGAGAAGTAAACTCGATATACCACACTTGATCATGAAGTAGAATTCCCCAGATTTGTTACTTAACCTTGTACTAATCCTTGTGAAGAAGAAACGGTGTACCCAATGTACAAAACCTCTTGACGTATCCTCAACTAAATAGCCAAGTCTTTATCACACTCTATAAATGCCCAAACAAGTCATCTTCGCGGAATGGTAGAAAGAAAGAAGACTAAATAAGTAAACTCGCCCGGAAAACTTCACACCAAATCCAAGCAAGAGATACCGACCTCAAACAATCCCGTAGTCATCCTCATTTCAATAACAATTCAGGCAGAGACAAATTATGAGAAATGTATAAACCAACGCATCAAATTGCATATCCCAATCAAATTTCAGCATCAACCCAGATCTCATCATTACACAAAAACCCATCATTAAAACTCATAATCACAACTCTCACCGTCAAGTTACTTCAATCAGATTATGACCCACATCCCATGAAGATTGAATATTAGCTCAATTTCCTTGCACCACGTCAGGTCTATCAATAGACCCAAATAATCAGCAGTAAATATTGGATCTCATCACACTATGGCCATGAATGTGCACGGATACACCACTCAATATTAACCAATGAAAATGCCAGATATAACACAACGTATAAGAATGCATTGATAAGCAATTATTCATCCCGGCTTCGGCAATATTCGAATAAATAGATCCATGAACCGTCACTTTAATACCAAATCATCCATTTAATACCACATAAATCACGTACACCATCAAATGAACACCTTAGTTAATCACATATATATTCGAATAAATATAGCAAAAGCCCCACTCACATAGCACCTTCGTTAATCTCCGAATAAATATATCATGAACACCATCGATAATCACGTCCAAGAAATATCACATAAATCTTCAATAAGATGTATATACCAGGTCCAAGTAGTTACACGTTTGTAAAGCCCAAAAGTAATATGTCTTTTCATAGACCCACGTTTCAACATAAAAGGCCCTAGTACACATAAAATTCGGTCAGCCCACAATGTTCCTGGTCCATGACACGAGAAACTCAACTCACACGGAATTATAAAGCCACAAACCTAATTCATTGTAACCCTAATCCCCTAATTTATTTCATCCGCCTCTTCTCTCAAATAAAACCTCTCATCAAATCAACTTTAAACCTTGAAGACTAGCAACCTTTGAATAACTCGAATTTATTTTCATCAGTTATTGTGCGAAACAACTAACACCTCACAAACAAAATCAAACACATAACTAATCCGAATCAATCACGAATCAAACTAAATCACGAATCAAACTTGACTCCGTGTACATTAATATTGCAGCACCTTCCCATCTTTTCCTTGCCACAGGGATGGCAAATGGTAAACATTGTGATGGCCACGAGATCAAATTAGTGAACGAAGGTAGGTTCTTTATGTCTTTGTTTTGTGTTTTGGTCATTAAACGAGCCAAAGAAAAAGGGAATAACAGTTTTGTTATTAATCTTTTCTTGTTTGATTCGTACAGTAAATGAAACAAAGTTTCACAATAGATCTGTGATGATTAATATATTCGTGTGGAACGCCTTTGAGGCAAGATAACACTTTGAAACCCACGAAGAAAAGTTCTGAGATCAATTTCATTAATTCGTTTTTCATTGTGACCGAATATGAAGGAGAATGAGCCAATTAATGGTTTAGTTCAAACTTCAATTTATTCGGATAATCTCATGGAGACATGGATCTGTGATGATGAGTTGTTTGTGTGAAAGGACTTCCAAGGTCTTGATGATTCATTTACTATCACGAACAAAATCTGAGATTAGTGTTGTTATAAATTACGAGACTTGATGTTTGTTGAATAGATGTAAACAGTAGCCATGAGATGGAAGGTGTAGGGTAGGTAGTTATGGATTTGTTGATGGCATAAGATGTTGGCTCGAAGTACTGCTGATTACATGGACTAATGAAGGATTACAACCTGAGGTCATGAGTCATGATGTATTGGTTAATGTTATTTGTGGTCTATTGTCTGGTTATGTATTCTCCTTCTTCCTTTCTGTCGTGTCAATTTGCATCAGTCAAAGGGTCACAACGACAAGTCGCCACGACTAAGTCGCTAGACCAAGTCGCCACGACTAAGTCGCTAGACCAAGTCGCCACGACTAAGTCGCTAGACCAAGTCGCCACGACTAAGTCGCTAGACCAAGTCGCCAGACCAAGTCGCCACGACTAAATCGCTAGCATTTCAGTTTGACTCAAAAGTCAAACCGTCACCAAGTCGCTATATCATTAAAACACATAAATCGCTAACTTGTTCAATAACAAGTCGCTAGCCTAAATCGCTAGATCTTCAAACCCAACTCGCTACATTATATAACTCGCCTTTGACCAGGTCAACGGATATTCAAATGACAACTCGCTAGGATGATATATGATTTTTTTTCCGATGAGTTTTCCGACCACTTTTCCGACCAAATTCATAGCAAACCCAGGAAACTTCACAGAAGCTGCTTTTTTTACTCATTAGACCACGTTTTCACAAATATAACATAAAGCATATATTTGTTAAAACTGTTTGAATAAACCAATAAAGACAAACCAATGGACCAAATGACTTTTATTTGTTGAACAAAAAGAAAGAGAATACAGATGCTTGATAAAATACTGTTAACCACAATACTCGAAAAACCAAAATATTCCGTCCAATAAAGTACCAAAACAGATTAACCAAGATGAAACAACCACCAACAAATCAACACAACACAACAACCATGGCTCTGGTACCAATTGTAGGATCGAATATTTATTGTGTTGATGATTCGGGTGGTCTTGGGAGATCAAAATACATGTTTACCATTTTAGAGAGAGAAAGTAGAGAGAGAGAGGGTGTTCTTGCTAGAGGTTTACACAAAAGTTGAATATTAGATTATGAGAAGCACCACCCCTTCCATGGATGGAAGGGGTATTTATAGTTACAGGAAATACGACCTCCTATCGGCCTGTGGATCAGGTATACAGTGGGTAAAGACCCGTCCTTCCTCCACGGTGTTGCACTAAGCTATACTACGCTACAAACTAATAAATAAACTACTAAATAACGTAAATAACGATATGTCTACGAGCTAACTTATGCTAGATAATATTAGGGGTGACCGACTCTTCACTATGGAATTTTCTAATTCCTAACACCCCCCTTCTAGTTTTCCACAATTGGTACCAGAGCTTCGTTACCAAGTTTTTTTGTATATTGTACTTTGAAAACTTGATACGATCCGTGTATGTTTGAAAACTACAAAGAAGGGAATTTCTTAAAACAAAAAGTCGTGTTTTTTATAAATCATCATATGTTGGATAGTGATAGATCATTCTAACATTTTCCTTTGAGAAGTCTTCATACTAGGATTTGGGTATCTTAGAAGATCATGAAGTATTTCGCGTCTATGGCTTCTAAAACCATAAAAAGGGAATATAGCAAAGGATTGGGGTATCTTAGAAGATCATGAAGTATTTCGCGTCTATGGTTTCTAAAACCATAAAAAGGGGATATAGGAAAGGTATGTTTTCTTAGTTACATTTTTTTTCAAAAACGTGCTAAATTGCTTGTGGACAAAATGGTGATATATGCTTCTATCTTATAATAAGCATAATATGAAAAGTGTTTTAGTGATTTTTTTCTTTGAAGTTTTGTTGTTAGATATCTTGTTAATCAAGCTTGAATAAAGGTAAAAATGGGTAATATAACTTCACTAAAAAGTCTACAAAGACTAAACCTTTTCGTCGGGTCAAAACGTACATTTTTGTAATTCTGTGTCAGATCCGCGGATCCCTCAGGTTACACTGGACGGATCCCTCAAGCAAGGGATCCGTGGGATCCGTAGGTACAGAAGACAATTTTTGTCTGAATTTAAAAAATTCATAACTTTTTAACCGTAAGTCGTTAGAAGTCGTGCCACCTATCGTTTTAAAGGTATTTGAGTCTACTTTCATTTAAAAATGATTTCATAAACTGATTCAAAACAATAATTTACAGAATCATTGATTAATAATAGAAAGTCATTTTTCGATCATAACTTTTGCACAAACTTTTGATCTAATTGGAGACGGATGTTTTCGCTTTTGAATAACAATGTGTCCTCTATTGAAATTAAGGTTTTGATCATATTTATAAATATAAAATAAACTAATCGAGCTTGGTACACATGTTCATATTTAACACAAAGCGATGAAAAGAACTTTCGTATGCTATGCTATGCTAAATGATAAATTGTCTTCTTTGCATTACTTGATTATTTGCTTATCTCAAATAGCTTTTGTGCTTATTTGATTTAATAGCATATGTGGTCTCCTTACCTTGCTATTCATTCTCTTGTTTGTCGATTTAGTAATATTTTACTAATCAATGTGCTATTTGAAGGAGTGTTTGGGATAACATCTAGTTGTGTCGAAAATGTTAGTTTAGATACTTAAATAAGTCATATAGGTTGAAAAATGTTTAAAACATATAACACACTAAATGGATTTTTTATTGAGTTTGTCATGTGTGAAACATAAATGTTTTATGTGCTTATATGATTTCTTTTGTTCTTGTATCGTTTTCTAAAAACAATAAGAATGTACATCGGATCATAACCTACACTTGTGTTGATGATGTACTCTCCCATTTTCCTTTTCATGATCGCTCTCCAAGCTTCATAGTAGGATTGACAACTTGATTATTTCATCAGATATACTCAAGTAAATTATTTTGCAACGCAAATATAATTGTTCATATCCGAAAGTCCAAACTCAAAGCTTTCCAACAACATATGTTGAACTAGCTCTTCCAACCATTTTTTGTTGTTTACCATATGGACAACTTTTAAACTTATTTTTAACATGACACCTTCGTTACCTTAGTTGTCTCAAGTATAATATTAAACGAAGCAAAGTATCATCATTGTTACTCTTCGATAGGCCATTGTAGGAATATAAATTTTCCTAACTTGAGAATGAATACTGGAGAACTTATTGCACTAGAAACTCAATTTGACCTAACGGTTGAATTGCTTCCTTGATAGAAGTTGGGTATGTGGAATCGCCCGTAAAAAGGGTCGTGTTTAGCCGTAATTGAGCACCACTAGTAATAGTCTCATATTCATTCTCTCACTTGGGAAATTTATACTCCTATGTTTTCCTAAAGTAAATTTTACAATGGAAATACTTTGCATTGTCTTAGGATTACTAATTAAACAAGTTGTAAAATTAATTTTCCTTTAGTTAATCACAACCACTTGCCTCATCAAGCGATTATCTTGCTTTGATTGAGAAGAGCTACATGACTTCATGGACGAAGTTCATTGTATGCTAATCACCATCCGTAATGACTATACATAGTTCATTGCTTCCGTTGGCCAAAACAACCCTATTTTTCTTAGACACCATCATCTACTCTGCACGCCATTGTTAATACAAATGATTTACTAATCTAGATCGTAAATCTATTTTGAGTTTCTTGAATAGTACTTGTTAAGTTTGATAAACCTCTTTGTTATTTGTGAGCTCGATCTCATCTGATATATTAGTGTTAGAACCTCTTAAACTTGAAATATGATGCATTGTCAAAGTCATTGCATACCTTTTGTAAAGGTTCTGCTTAGCAGATAGACGGATCCCAAAAGTTGTGCTTGACGGATCCCTACTCTTAGGGAACCGTGGGATCCGGCAAACAGAAAATGCAATTGCAATCATTGTATTTCAATCATATCATTAGAACACCCCACACTAAGCTAAACATAGTGTCTTAAGGCAGATTAAGTCCTTATCAAGATAGGTTAATCTTTCCTACTCATTCCAACTCACATAGATCACACTCTAAGATGTTCATAGATCTATAACTTTGTTATAATCCATCACTCTTCCGCTCTCAAAACTCACACTTCATTTTTTACTTGATCCCTCACATCTAAGTTAGAAATCTTTCGATTATGACAAAATTGATCATAAATCAACCTCACCTCAAAATTGATCAAAGTTGATCAAATCCTAGTTTTCCCATCTCAAAACCCTTAGGATATTTTCCAAAACACAATCCTAAGTCACAACCTGATCTCTAGGATCATTTAGCTTCAATTGAAACTCTCATCTTTAGTGTCATCCTTGCTCATTCATTGGTACTCATGAAAGTTCCAAATCCTTCCACAAAAGACAATCATTAGCTACATCACTCACCACCTTCAAGTACTAAAGCACCCCTTCATTTAAGACACTTAGGAAGACTGAAACACTCAAGATGGTATATGATGAGTGCTTATTCACTCGTCATTTTTACCCGCGTAAGACCTAAAAAATGAACAAAAGCACCCAAATACGCTCAAAATATGTTAAAAATATCCTCGGAGTGTGTTTTATGTCTTGCAGGTACAAAAAGATTGAAAACAGAGCAAAAACGAGCAAAAACGAGCCGAAATCAGAAAATGGCAAATTCAGTCCCTGAAGTTTCACAATTTGCAAAAATGGTCCTTTGATTATTGCATAATGTCAAGAATGGCCCTTGGAATATGATTTCAGATATTACATGTTTTGTCCCTGGAAATTCAGAATTGGCAGTTTTAGTCCCTAAGCTATTAAATGGGTCCATTTCTAATCCTTAGTCCACTTATTACCTAAACCTAATTACTACATCACTTTGGCCCAAAATAAACCCAAGCCCGTTACCCATCCAATCCAATAACCAAACCCTTGAACCCCTTTTACTCAAAAATATAAAACGTTTTCTTTTTTCTGATTCCCCTCCTCCTTTTTCTGCTCTTTTACCCTACATCACCCAACCCCAGGAACACTCAACCTCCCCTATTACCCAGTTAGCCCCAATTCCCAAACCCACGACCTCCAGCCAAAGTACCCACACGCCTATCAGACAACCAACTGCTCTACTGAGCTCTTTGTGTAATCTTTTACTTAGCTATGGTCTTAAAGAATATGTAGTGTTAAGTTTAAAAATAAAAAGCATCAAAAAGGAAGAGGCAGGTTTCGAACCTGTGTCCTCTTGCTTTTTTCACTCAACACACCAACACCTTACCATCTCGCCCTTGGGTCTTTTTGCGTTTACCTTTGCACGTTAATTATAGTTAACCGTTTTTTAGTATTTAGCTTATTAACTTATTTGCTTTTTAATAGCTGATTTCCAAAAGCAGTGGTAGGTTTTTATAATTTTCTTAAATTTAGTATCATGTAAAGTAGCTTAGTTAACCGTTTTTGAAATCGTTTTCAGATTTTTCCAAAATAGCTTAGTTTTTTTTATCATTTAATTAGATTAAAAACGTTTTTAATTCGTAATAAATAAAATAAAACTCAAAAAAATATTCCGCTTTTTCCTAAAATTATTTTTAGTCATTTAGAATGTAGGAAAATTAGTTTTGCACTCGTAAGACTTAAATTGCATTTTTTTTACTTTCGCGGCTTAGTGTGTTCCCGGTTTTTAGCGCTTTTGCATTTTAGCACCCTAGGATGTAGTTTAGCATCGTTTTATTATTCCTTAGGCTTAATAGTAGTTTATTTAGAGTTTACTTTGTTTTACGTATTTTATTTTCATTCCCGTTCTTTAATTTGTAGATTAGCGTAATCAAATCCCAAATTCCTTTAACCAATTCAAGTCCTAATCACGAAACTCAACGACACCGTCAATTTCACACCTCGTTGGGACACGACCCGGGGAAATCACTTTCCCGGTATCACTTTTATCACATTCGTGAGGTTTGGCACGTTAACCTTTTTCCTAAAAGGTTGATTTGTCGAATTTTACGGTTATTTTGATATACGTTGATATTGTGTTTTTCACCACTCACTTTACACGAATCAAATTTTGGCGCCGCTGCCGGGGAGGTGTGTTGCGACAATATCGTGATTTTTGCGATTAGTGACTTGAAGAACCTTCCTCGTGAAGTTACCGTTTTTGAAAAATACAAAAAATACTCTTCTCGTTCCTCTTATCCGTATGATTCTATTTCTCTTACCCTCTCGTACCGTTTGATTCTACTCGTCTTTATCCTCTCGACCATTTGATTCTATTTCTTTAACCCTCTACATGTTTAATTCTCATGGCGACGATCGATTATCGTCGTTGTTTTCATTGCAAAGGACGTATGGAAGAGGATCAAGTTTATTGTCTCAATCCCGATTGTTTATTGATGAGTGTCTAAATACTCATCATTTTTATACTGTTAGAATGCCAAAAACATCTGAAAACACTCAGAAATGCTTCAAAATGATAAAAATATCACAAACAAATGTTTTATATGTTTTAAATGCAAAAACATCAAAATCTGGTGAAAAACGTATCAAGTTTGCATAATTGGCAGTTTTAGTCCCCCAAGTTACAAAAGTTGTCAAAATCAGTCCCTGGTAATTCAAAAACTTGTAAAATATCATTTTAGGTCCTTGGGATTCAAAAGTTGTCAAAACAAACCCTTTAAAGTTTAAAAATCACAAAATGACAACTTTGGTCCCTGAACTTTGAAAATTGTCAAAAATAGTCCTTGGTTAATTTAAAAAATGAAAATTATCAAGTTTTAACCTTGTTCTATTAATAAATGGCAAAAATGGTCCTTATGATAAAACTTTTGAGAAAATTACAATATTGGTCCTTATAGTTTCTAAATTGACAATTTTGGTCCCTGGATTTGTAAAAATGGAAATTAACAACAAAGGTCCTTGTTCTATTATCACTTGGCAGGTTTAGTCCTTATGAGAGCTTGGGGAAATGTTCAAGTTCAGCCCTTCAACTTTAGCCAAATTGCAAATATGGTCCTTGTTGTTTAAACCTAGCCAAACGGATCCTATATTAAACCTTAGCCCAAATCCAATCCATTACCTTGACCCAGCAGCCCAATACCCCAACCCGGTCAACAAAAGTCAAAAAAACCAAAAACCCGCGCTCACTGTTCATCTTCCACCCCCACCCCTGTAACTCAAAACCAGAGGTGGTTTTACCACCTCCACCTCACCATTTCCACCTCATCCACCATTTCCAGCTCACCCCCCTCCTATCATCACAGCCCACAAGCCATTTAATGCATCCCCACCAAGTGACCTTCACTGTAGCACTCACAATATCTGTTTTCTCTGAAAAATCACACCCAACTCCATGCCTACTTCCCAACTTGTCCCCTACACCTCACATAACACTCCAAACTTCTTTAATTGGTTTGAAATTATCTCAAGCAACCATGAGCACTTTTGGCGCCAAAAGTTAAATAGAAGGCTGAGATGAATTTGACTGCTTCAATGGTCAAGATTTTTGATGGGATTTGTTCAGAGACAGCTGGGGAGTTCAAAAAGACTATAAAGAAAGCAGAGGAGTCATGAAAGAAAGAAATCTAGTGTAATTTTTAATTTCCATTGTCGAATTAGCTTAACCTTCAAATTTCAGTGTTTGTAAAAGCTTTAAGCTTTGTATTTTATGTTTTTAAGGTGAAAGAAAACTTTTGTAAGCATCAATTTCAATTTTCAAATCTTATGTCAAGTTATGCAATTTTCTTATCATTCAAAAATCTCAATAAGTTGCATTGTTGTTAGAAACTGTTAATTTGGACTCAGAAGCTCATATAAGCTCCTCATAAAGCTTATCAAAGCTTTTAGATACTATAAAAAGCAGTTTGTTAGTGAAAATCAGAAATTCACAAAAATAACAAATAAATAACTTAAAAATAAAAAATCATGGTACAAGGTTCAAAAATACTGGAGCAGGATATATAATGGATGATCTTGGGTATAGTGCTTATTGGTAAGCTATAGGAGTTGTTACTTGGTCCTAAATCTCAGTTTGTAACTCAAAGTCATTTGTAAGCATTTTGATCTTATTTTGGCATTTACTGTTTAAATCAGTTATTAGCTCAAATTTCTGTTTAAACATGTTCAGTAGTTGTAATTAAGTGTAATCAAACCATAAAACCAGTTTTTAGTTCACTAGAATTGGTAGTTCATATAAATTTTATTTTAACAGTTAAAATAGTATTAGGATTATTATTAAACTTTATGTTGTTATGGCCATTGTTTCACATTTATTTAATCTTAATGAATGATGATACAAGGTCTGTACTCAATATCATGGTCTGAATCATTGAAATCCTTTGAAAAAGTATCAAATCAGTCTCTAAAGGAGTGTTTGGTTTTACTTATTTCACTGCAGTAGAGATTGTGCAGTCCTGTGTCTGTGTTTGTCTCATGTCTCATTAGTTCTAAATAACTCATATTAGCAGTAAAAACCTGTCCTCATTTGTTAAAAAGTCAAACTTCCTTTTTAATCCTACTTAAATAGATATATGTTAGTTGTTTAAGTGTAATAATCACCACAGTAGTTCATAACTTGTTAACCTAGCTTAATATTATCTCATCTTAGCTTAAATTAACATAATCAGATAGTATAATCAGTTTAAAGTTCATTAAAGTCAAACTATTTGGATTTTATAAAAAGTCAAAAAGTGCCTGTGCACAGTTTTTACAGTCAAGTTCATAAGCTCTTAGAGAGCTTATTAGTGATCATTATCATGTGTGTTTTGGCTTTTTGAGAAGCCAACCAAGCTGTCTCAAGGTTACAAGTTCTTATTTTCCATTTGTAGCTTATTTAATAGCTTTTTGATTAGCTTATTTTTCACACCATTTCAATAAAGTGCCCTGTGCACAGGATTTCAAACCATTTTCATTAGCTTCTAAAGAGCTTGTTATTTGGTCAAACCTTGTGATTCTTGGTACTTTGGGAAGTCAACCTGGTCCTTTTCAAGTTCCAAGTGTCAAATTCCCTTTTGCAGCTTATTCTCTAGGCCTGCATTAGCTTATCATTTTGACCCATTTTACTCAGCATTAACTGAGTCTCAAATCAGTGGGTTCTCAGGTTTTGAAAAAGCTTCTCACAAGCTCATAAGAGCTTATCTAGGTCTGAGTTTTAGCATATTTGGTCTCAATCAGGTCTAATCCAAGTTCCAATAATTGCTTTTCAGTTTTAGCTTGTTTTGAGATCTGTGCATCAACTTAAAGTAGTATACAAATTTCTGTTTTGCTTATTCAAGCTCAAACCTCAAATCTGTTTTAAACTTGTAATCAGAGGTCATGGTTTGTTGTTTTTAGTTGAAATTGAGTCATTTTAGCTTAATATAGCTTCTGTGTAAGTTTGGTGGTCTTTGGTTATAAATTAGCTTTTTCAAGTGCTTATTATTAAGCAGTTGTAACTGCAGTTGCTTAATTCTCCAAACAAGACCATGTTTTTCTATTTTTCATAGATTCAGGATATTAAAATAGACTTTTCCTGAAATTTTCATTATTTTTCATAACTGTTTGCTATTTTTCTTAATTAAAAACAGTTTTTAGGTATTTTTAAATAGCATTTAATACAAATAAATTATAAAAAGTCCAAAAAAATGATTTTTCAATTTTCTTAGGTTAAGATAAATATAAAAGTAATAAAAAGTATTTTTCCATAATTTTCTTAGTTTAAAAAGTATTTTTTAGCATTTTTATTAGTTTTAAATAGTTTTAAATTAATAATAAATACATAATAAGTCTAAAAAATATATTTTTAGTTTTAAAATAAGTTTTATCATATTTTAGATTTTTCTAAGTTATAATTTCATTTTTCTAGGTTAATTTTGTATTTTCTTGTATTTTAGAGCAATTTAAATACTTAATAAATAGTTTTTAATTAATAATAATTAAATAAATAGTTGTAAAAATAATTTTCTTTTTCTAATAATTTTCTTTTATTATTAGGATTGTTAAAATATCATTTTCATATTTGTAGCTCTTTTATTTCTTTAAAACTCACTTTTTATATTGTACGTAGACGTTATTTTTATTTAAACGTAAGTTTTAAGTTGTAGTTTTTAAACGTTCATCGACTTTAAAAATAGTGATAGCGTTTATTTAATAGATTTTAACTTTTTAATCTTTTTAATTTGCATTTAAGTCGCTGTTATTTGTTAATCTTTTCTTTAGGTATAATTTTCCATCCAAAACCCTACTGATTGCTATCCTTAGTAATCATTCTACCATCTGATTAGTTGTTTTAAACACCAATTCATCCTCCGTGGGACTTAACGACCCAGGAATTCCCTATATTCCTCTGATCTTAATTGCATTTGTGTTTGAGCTGTTTTAAGTCTGTTAGACTTGACTGTTCGGACACAATCAAATTTTGGCGCCGCTGCCGGGGAGGCTGTAAGCGTGTTTCTAGCATTTTCAGACCCGTACTTGCACATATACCACAGTTTGTAAAAAGTTTTCTGTAAAGTTAATATAAATCAAAAAAAGTTCATTAACACTTTTCCTAAAGTGTTAAAAACCCAAAAACAATATAAAACAACAAAACAATCGTAACGTTTTCTGTCTTGTGTTTCTTTTAAGGTGATTCTTAAAAGAGATACGATTTGGTTAAACGGGACGATACCAAAAATATTTTCCAAAAGTTTTTAAACCCCATCAGCACAAATCATACCTACGTCTTTTCAGTGGTACTTAATATACATAAAAATCAACCACCGCAAATCAAGGCAGTGCACTACCTAACTGGGGGTGCGACCATTAATAAGTTCCCGAACATCAGATTTAAAACTTGCCTTTGTGTCACTTGTGATTTGGTGTACCTTTTTCAAAGAAGCCATTTCATCTGTGATTATTGGTTAAGTTCACTTGTGTTTTGCCTCATTTGTTTTGAAAATTGATTTTTATACTTAGTGCATGCGCACTCGTTCTTCCAGTTCTACAAGTCCACTTTCCGAACATGGAAACATTCCTCGCAGACGTAGAGGACGTTCAGCTCCTTCAGCCGTGACTGAGGAACGTCTACCACCACCACCTCCTGTCGAAATGGCAGAAGACAAACCTATGAATGAGCTTCTCCAAGCACCCATCGAGGGTTACGGAGATGCCATTGTTGTTCCAGCCATTGTGGCTGATACCTTCGAGCTCAAGACCGGGTTGCTTAATCTAGTAACCCAAAGCCAATTCTATGGTTTTGAGCGGGATGATCCTCATGCACACATTCGATGGTTTAACAAGATAGCATCTACCATCAAGTACAAGAATGTCCCATCCGAAGCTATCAAGCTTCTTCTGTTCCCATTTTCTCTAGAGGGACAAGCCCGGAATTGGCTTGAGAAACAACCCCCTCGTTCTATAGAGACATGGGAAGATCTAGTTACCAAATTCGTTAACGAATTCTATCCTCCATCCCGAACTACAAGTCTTAAGAATGAGATAATGAAATTTTCTCAGAGATTTGATGAATCATTCGGGGAGGCATGGGATCGTTACAAAGAATTGCTCCGCAAGTGTCCACATCATGGTTTTACCGAGTTAATGCAAATGGATACTTTCTATAATGGTCTGAGACCAGCTGACCAAGACTCTCTGAATGCCTCCGCGGGAGGTAATTTCCTTAGCAAAACCACCAAAGAAGCCTTACAAATCATTGAAAACAAGTCCCAGGTCCGTTCTTTCCGCACTAAGACATATCAAAATCAGTCTAATGCTGGACCTTCTACTTCATCTCCTGTGAGTACATCTAGCACCGATGCTAAGATTGATAAACTCACAGATGCTGTTCAGGCTTTGGTTCTTGCTAACCAAAAGAAAGTCACCTTCACTCAAACACCATCACATGGTGAAGTGAAGAAAGTTGAAGTTTGTGTCACTTGTGGTGGTCCTCATGCATACTACAACTGTACTGCCACCGAGGGTAGTCCGTTTGAAGCAAATGCTATAGCCGGTACTTCAAATCAAGGAGGTAATCAATACCGTCCTCAGAATGAACCCAACTACCGTGCTAGCAATTATCAGGCACCACCCGGTTTTAACCAGAATCCTAACCGGAATCAGAATCAACCTAGAATGAACCAAGGTTATCAAAACCAAGGTAATTTCTATCCTGGATCAAATCAAGGTTTCCAACAACAAGGGAACCTTCATCAAAACAATTTCAATCGAGGGAATCAATTTCATGGGAATGTGAATCCTAATCAAGGGAATTTTCAACAAGGTCATAATCAAAACATTCGACCTCAAAATTTCCCTCCTAATCCACCTCCCATCATTACTCCTCCAGGACCATCATCTGATGAGTTACTGAAGCAGTTTATGAAATCCCAAGATGAGATGAACAGATTGTTGGTCAGTCAGATCGCTGATCTCAAGAAGTCTTTAAATGATCGACCCTCGAGCTCAGGTACTTTACCGAGCAACACGATCGCTAACCCGAGGGGCGATGCTAAGGCGATCACGACCAGAAGTGGTGTTTCATACAATGGACCCGCTGTTCCTACTACCTCTTCTTCTTCTTCTCCTCCAAAGGTAGTGGAAAGTGAACCGAGGACACACAATGGACCTACGACTCCAATGCCCCCTCCTCCTGTGGCAATGAGTCAAGTTACCAAGGAGACAACGGACAAAGTGCATTATTCAAGTCCAAGTAATACCGCACAAGTCCCACCTTCGGTAGTCCATCCTCAAGTTGTCCAGAAACCCAAGTCTAATCCAGGAGTTGTTTTTGAACCACCTGTAGCTCCCGTTGAAAATATCAAATCCAAATCTTCTATTCCATATCCATCACGTTTGAATGAGCAAAAGCTCCGCGAGAAAGCTAGTCATCAAATGGATAAATTTTTCCAAATTTTCCAAGAGTTACATTTTGACATAAGCTTTGCGGATGCTATCATGCTGATGCCCAAATTTGCATCTACTCTCAAACACATGTTAAGCAATAAGGAAAAGCTGTTCGAAATGGCTAAGACTCCTCTTAACGAGAACTGCTCTGCAGTTATTCTGAAGAAGCTTCCAGAAAAGCTTGGAGATCCTGGGAAATTTCTCTTACCTTGTGTATTCCCAGGAATGGTTGAATGCTTTGCCCTAGCAGATCTTGGTGCAAGCATTAATCTTATGCCATATTCAGTGTGGAAGAAACTTTCTCTTCCGGAACTTACTCCTACATGCATGACTCTCGAGCTTGCAGATCGTACAATCTCCCGTCCTCTTGGCATTGCCGAGGACGTATTTGTGAAAGTAGGAAAGTTCCATTTCCCAGCTGACTTCGTGGTTGTTGATTTTGATGCCGATCATCGGGTTCCTCTCATTGTTGGTCGAGGATTCCTGAGAACGGGCCGTGCTCTCATAGATGTATTTGAGCAAGAAATCACATTACGTGTTGGTAATGAAGCTGTCACTTTTAACCTTGATCAAACTTCGAGGTACTCTGCAAATTATGATTCTGAATCGGTTAACCGAATAGATATCATTGATGTTGCTTCTGAAGAGTACTCGCAAGAAGTTCTTGGTTATGATCATAATTCTTCGAGTGATAATCTCACTCATTCATCTCAACCTATCATCGCCAATTCTACTCCTTCTCTCACACCATTTGAGGAAAGTGACTTCATCTTAGAAGAGATTGAAGCCTACTTATCCAGTGATTCTGTTCCATGGGAAATTGATCACGCTCCCATCGACATTGAGGGGGACATACTTCTCATAGAGAAGTTGCTTAATGATGATCCATCATCATCATCACTCCCTTCCGTCGAACTTCATAACAAGGAAATCAAGTCAGTTGAGAAGACTGAAGAATTTCCTGAGGTTGAGCTTAAGGACTTACCACCTCATCTCGAGTATGCATTTCTTGAAGGTGATGATAAATTACCCGTCATTATTGCTAGAGATTTGAGTAAAGATGAAAAAGCTGCTCTCATTAAAATCTTGAAGTCACACAAGCAAGCAATTGCTTGGAAACTCTCCGACATCAAAGGTATAAACCCTGAGTTTTGTACTCATAAAATCTTGATGGAGGATGACTTTAAGCCCGCAGTTCAACATCAGAGAAGAGTGAATCCAAAAATCCATGATGTTATCAAACAGGAGGTTATCAAACTTCTTGATGCAGGATTGATTTACCCGATCTCAGACAGTCCTTGGGTTAGCCCAATTCATTGTGTTCCGAAAAAGGGTGGCATAACTGTTGTCACAAATGAAGATAACGAGTTAATTCCAACTTGATTGGTTACGGGATGGCGTGTTTGCATCGACTATCGTAAGTTGAATGACGCCACCCGAAAAGACCATTTTCCTCTACCCTTCATGGACCAGATGCTTGAGAGATTAGCAGGGAATGAATACTATTGTTTCCTTGATGGTTTCTCGGGGTACTTTCAGATTCCCATTGATCCAAAGGATCAAGATAAAACCACATTCACCTGTCCATACGGAACTTTTGCCTACAGACGTATGCCTTTTGGCTTATGTAATGCTCCTGGCACGTTCCAAAGATGTATGATGGCCATATTCCACGACATGATCGGGGAAACAATGGAAGTGTTTATGGATGACTTCTCGGTCATTGGGGATTCTTTTCAATCATGTCTCTCCCATTTAGATAAAATGCTTCAAAGGTGTGAAGACACCAATCTTTGTCTAAACTGGGAGAAGAGCCACTTTATGGTCAAAGAAGGCATTGTCCTTGGCCATAAGATTTCAAAGAACGGGATTGAGGTTGATAGAGCAAAAGTCGATGTTATTGCTAAATTACCTCATCCTACTACCGTCAAAGGTATTAGGAGTTTTTTAGGTCATGCCGGTTTCTATCGTAGATTCATTCAAGATTTTTCCAAAATCGCCCGGCCAATGACCCATCTTCTTGAAAAGGATGCTCCTTTTATCTTTTCACCCGAGTGCATCGTAGCTTTTGAAACATTGAAGAAAAAGCTTACTGAAGCACCCATTCTCGTTGCTCCCGACTGGGATTTACCTTTTGAGCTCATGTGCGATGCAAGTGATTTTGCTATCGGTGCAGTCCTAGGGCAACGAAGGAATAAGCATTTTCAGCCTATTCACTACGCAAGCAAAACTATGACTGAGGCTCAAACTCATTACACCACCACAGAAAAAGAGCTATTAGCCGTGGTGTATGCTTTTGAGAAGTTTCGGCCGTATCTTATCCTGACCAAATGCGTAGTGTATACGGATCACTCGGCTCTTAAATATCTCTTTGCAAAACAAGATGCAAAGCCGAGATTGCTTCGTTGGGTTCTCCTCCTCCAAGAATTTGATATCATCATACGTGATAAAAAAGGAGCCGAGAACCTGGCTGCTGATCATCTGTCCAGATTAGAAAACCCTCACCAAGATGTTTTCGAGAAAAAGGATATTAATGAAACATTTCCTCTCGAGACACTCAATGCGGTTTCTTTTCGTGGAAATTCTACCACCCCATGGTTTGCTGACTTTGCAAATTACCATGCGGGTAACTTCATTGTGAAAGGGATGACGACCCAGCAGAAGAATAAATTCTTCAAGGATGTTAAACACTATTTCTGGGACGACCCTTTCTTATTCAAAATCTGTGCGGATCAAGTCATCCGACGGTGTGTTTATGGACAAGAAGCTCTTGACATTCTCAAAGCTTGCCATGCTGGACCCACCGGGGGCCATCATAGTCCAAACTACACCGCCAAAAAGGTGTTTGATTCCGGGTTCTATTGGCCCACAATCTATAAGGATGCCCACGATTATGTCAAAACCTGTGACGCTTGTCAGCGTCATGGTAATATATCTCAAAGGAATGAAATGCCGCAAAATGCCATTCAAGTTTGTGAGATATTTGACATATGGGGTATTGATTTTATGGGGCCATTTCCATCTTCTCATGGTAACAAGTACATACTCGTGGCTGTTGACTATCTGTCAAAATGGGTTGAAGCAAAAGCCTTACCCACCAATGATGCCCGAGTTGTTGTGAAGTTTTTGAAATCTCTGTTTGCCAGGTTTGGAACTCCGAGAGCGATAATCAGTGATCGTGGTACACATTTTTGTAATGACCAATTTGAAAGAGTCATGCAAAAGTATGGTGTTACCCACCGTCTCTCCACTGCATACCACCCCCAAACAAGTGGGCAGGTGGAAGTTTCAAACCGTGGTCTTAAAAGGATTCTTGAAAGGACAGTAGGCGAAAATCGTGCATCCTGGTCGGATAAGCTTGATGACGCACTCTGGGCCTTCCGTACAGCTTACAAAACACCAATTGGGTGTACTCCATACAAGCTAGTGTACGGAAAAGCATGTCATCTTCCGATTGAACTAGAGCACAAGGCTTACTGGGCCTTAAAGCATGCAAACTTCGATATACAGACAGCCGGTGATCACAGAAAAGTTCAAATGAATGAACTAAATGAACTTCGTGATCAAGCTTATGAGAACTCTTTGATATACAAGCAAAAGACAAAGAAGATTCATGACTCCAAGATCAAAAACCGCGTTTTCAACGTTGGTGATCGAGTCCTTCTTTTCAATTCCAGATTGAAGATTTTCTCGGGAAAGCTTAAGTCCCGCTGGTCTGGTCCATTTACTATCACTAAGGTTTATCCTTATGGCACCATTGAGTTATCTCAGCCTGATGGTCCTAATTTTAAAGTGAATGGTCATCAATTAAAGCATTACTTTGGAGAGGACATTCCATCTGTGATTGTCCCTGATCTACAAACATTCCCCATGAACCAATGAATGCGGGGATCGAGTCAAGCTAGTGACTCGGGAATCAAAAATTGTAGCACACACAATATGGGTTTTCACCCATGTTTCTGTTTTCTTATCCCCTTTCTATCACCCTAGTGTGGGGGAGTTTTTCCCACACTGTTGTATATTCTCATTCTTTCTAAAAAAAAAATAATAAAAAATAAAAAATAAAATAAAATAAAATAAAATAAAATTGTGTGTATATATCAAAAACAAAATAATGGCCGTAGTATTTCCCTTTTATGTTCTTTGTTTCGGAATAACCGCCGGTACTTTGAATATTGAGGGCAATATTCATTTCTTAGTGTGGGGGGGAATTCTCACGAATTTCATGTAATTATTTCACCCAATTCCCCCGTTTTTGGCCAAAATTTTTTTTTTTGGAGTAAGTGTTTTTCACTTACTCAGCAAATGGTAATCAGTCCGCCATGTCTAACCCACATAAGGATTGGCTAATCCAGGAGCAAACGGCTCTTGGTAAAGATATCTCAAATCCGTTTATGGCTTGCAATTTGCCCAAAATTGTATGGTGTTCAACTCACCATATCTTTAAACTAGTGAAGAGTTGGCTAGCCCGCAAGTTTATGGCTTGTGGTAAAGGCAGTTGAAAATCCATAATTGGTAATCGACTCACCAAAGATAATTTTGATAATTTATCTAAGAGTTGGCTAGTCCAGAAGGGTACGGCTTCTGGTAAAGACAAATCAAATCCGTTGACAGCTTATGATTTGCTTAAAATCATTTGGTTATCATTGTACCAAGGTTCTTACTTGAACTGAAACAATTGGCTACTCCAGAAGTAATGGCTTTTGGTAAAGAGATTAAAATCCATTATGTTTTCTCAAATCATTGCTAGGGACTAGCAATATCTTAGTGTGGGGGATTGATGAGTGTCTAAATACTCATCATTTTTATACTGTTAGAATGCCAAAAACATCTGAAAACACTCAGAAATGCTTCAAAATGATAAAAATATCACAAACAAGTGTTTTATATGTTTTAAATGCAAAAACATCAAAATCTGGTGAAAAACGTATCAAGTTTGCATAATTGGCAGTTTTAGTCCCCCAAGTTACAAAAGTTGTCAAAATCAGTCCCTGGTAATTCAAAAACTTGTAAAATATCATTTTAGGTCCTTGGGATTCAAAAGTTGTCAAAACAAACCCTTTAAAGTTTAAAAATCACAAAATGACAACTTTGGTCCCTGAACTTTGAAAATTGTCAAAAATAGTCCTTGGTTAATTTAAAAAATGAAAATTATCAAGTTTTAACCTTGTTCTATTAATAAATGGCAAAAATGGTCCTTATGATAAAACTTTTGAGAAAATTACAATATTGGTCCTTATAGTTTCTAAATTGACAATTTTGGTCCCTGGATTTGTAAAAATGGAAATTAACAACAAAGGTCCTTGTTCTATTATCACTTGGCAGGTTTAGTCCTTATGAGAGCTTGGGGAAATGTTCAAGTTCAGCCCTTCAACTTTAGCCAAATTGCAAATATGGTCCTTGTTGTTTAAACCTAGCCAAACGGATCCTATATTAAACCTTAGCCCAAATCCAATCCATTACCTTGACCCAGCAGCCCAATACCCCAACCCGGTCAACAAAAGTCAAAAAACCAAAAACCCGCGCTCACTGTTCATCTTCCACCCCCACCCCTGTAACTCAAAACCAGAGGTGGTTTTACCACCTCCACCTCACCATTTCCACCTCATCCACCATTTCCAGCTCACCCCCCTCCTATCATCACAGCCCACAAGCCATTTAATGCATCCCCACCAAGTGACCTTCACTGTAGCACTCACAATATCTGTTTTCTCTGAAAAATCACACCCAACTCCATGCCTACTTCCCAACTTGTCCCCTACACCTCACATAACACTCCAAACTTCTTTAATTGGTTTGAAATTATCTCAAGCAACCATGAGCACTTTTGGCGCCAAAAGTTAAATAGAAGGCTGAGATGAATTTGACTGCTTCAATGGTCAAGATTTTTGATGGGATTTGTTCAGAGACAGCTGGGGAGTTCAAAAAGACTATAAAGAAAGCAGAGGAGTCATGAAAGAAAGAAAACTAGTGTAATTTTTAATTTCCATTGTCGAATTAGCTTAACCTTCAAATTTCAGTGTTTGTAAAAGCTTTAAGCTTTGTATTTTATGTTTTTAAGGTGAAAGAAAACTTTTGTAAGCATCAATTTCAATTTTCAAATCTTATGTCAAGTTATGCAATTTTCTTATCATTCAAAAATCTCAATAAGTTGCATTGTTGTTAGAAACTGTTAATTTGGACTCAGAAGCTCATATAAGCTCCTCATAAAGCTTATCAAAGCTTTTAGATACTATAAAAAGCAGTTTGTTAGTGAAAATCAGAAATTCACAAAAATAACAAATAAATAACTTAAAAATAAAAAATCATGGTACAAGGTTCAAAAATACTGGAGCAGGATATATAATGGATGATCTTGGGTATAGTGCTTATTGGTAAGCTATAGGAGTTGTTACTTGGTCCTAAATCTCAGTTTGTAACTCAAAGTCATTTGTAAGCATTTTGATCTTATTTTGGCATTTACTGTTTAAATCAGTTATTAGCTCAAATTTCTGTTTAAACATGTTCAGTAGTTGTAATTAAGTGTAATCAAACCATAAAACCAGTTTTTAGTTCACTAGAATTGGTAGTTCATATAAATTTTATTTTAACAGTTAAAATAGTATTAGGATTATTATTAAACTTTATGTTGTTATGGCCATTGTTTCACATTTATTTAATCTTAATGAATGATGATACAAGGTCTGTACTCAATATCATGGTCTGAATCATTGAAATCCTTTGAAAAAGTATCAAATCAGTCTCTAAAGGAGTGTTTGGTTTTACTTATTTCACTGCAGTAGAGATTGTGCAGTCCTGTGTCTGTGTTTGTCTCATGTCTCATTAGTTCTAAATAACTCATATTAGCAGTAAAAACCTGTCCTCATTTGTTAAAAAGTCAAACTTCCTTTTTAATCCTACTTAAATAGATATCTGTTAGTTGTTTAAGTGTAATAATCACCACAGTAGTTCATAACTTGTTAACCTAGCTTAATATTATCTCATCTTAGCTTAAATTAACATAATCAGATAGTATAATCAGTTTAAAGTTCATTAAAGTCAAACTATTTGGATTTTATAAAAAGTCAAAAAGTGCCTGTGCACAGTTTTTACAGTCAAGTTCATAAGCTCTTAGAGAGCTTATTAGTGATCATTATCATGTGTGTTTTGGCTTTTTGAGAAGCCAACCAAGCTGTCTCAAGGTTACAAGTTCTTATTTTCCATTTGTAGCTTATTTAATAGCTTTTTGATTAGCTTATTTTTCACACCATTTCAATAAAGTGCCCTGTGCACAGGATTTCAAACCATTTTCATTAGCTTCTAAAGAGCTTGTTATTTGGTCAAACCTTGTGATTCTTGGTACTTTGGGAAGTCAACCTGGTCCTTTTCAAGTTCCAAGTGTCAAATTCCCTTTTGCAGCTTATTCTCTAGGCCTGCATTAGCTTATCATTTTGACCCATTTTACTCAGCATTAACTGAGTCTCAAATCAGTGGGTTCTCAGGTTTTGAAAAAGCTTCTCACAAGCTCATAAGAGCTTATCTAGGTCTGAGTTTTAGCATATTTGGTCTCAACCAGGTCTAATCCAAGTTCCAATAATTGCTTTTCAGTTTTAGCTTGTTTTGAGATCTGTGCATCAACTTAAAGTAGTATACAAATTTCTGTTTTGCTTATTCAAGCTCAAACCTCAAATCTGTTTTAAACTTGTAATCAGAGGTCATGGTTTGTTGTTTTTAGTTGAAATTGAGTCATTTTAGCTTAATATAGCTTCTGTGTAAGTTTGGTGGTCTTTGGTTATAAATTAGCTTTTTCAAGTGCTTATTATTAAGCAGTTGTAACTGCAGTTGCTTAATTCTCCAAACAAGACCATGTTTTTCTATTTTTCATAGATTCAGGATATTAAAATAGACTTTTCCTGAAATTTTCATTATTTTTCATAACTGTTTGCTATTTTTCTTAATTAAAAACAGTTTTTAGGTATTTTTAAATAGCATTTAATACAAATAAATTATAAAAAGTCCAAAAAAATGATTTTTCAATTTTCTTAGGTTAAGATAAATATAAAAGTAATAAAAAGTATTTTTCCATAATTTTCTTAGTTTAAAAAGTATTTTTTAGCATTTTTATTAGTTTTAAATAGTTTTAAATTAATAATAAATACATAATAAGTCTAAAAAATATATTTTTAGTTTTAAAATAAGTTTTATCATATTTTAGATTTTTCTAAGTTATAATTTCATTTTTCTAGGTTAATTTTGTATTTTCTTGTATTTTAGAGCAATTTAAATACTTAATAAATAGTTTTTAATTAATAATAATTAAATAAATAGTTGTAAAAATAATTTTCTTTTTCTAATAATTTTCTTTTATTATTAGGATTGTTAAAATATCATTTTCATATTTGTAGCTCTTTTATTTCTTTAAAACTCACTTTTTATATTGTACGTAGACGTTATTTTTATTTAAACGTAAGTTTTAAGTTGTAGTTTTTAAACGTTCATCGACTTTAAAAATAGTGATAGCGTTTATTTAATAGATTTTAACTTTTTAATCTTTTTAATTTGCATTTAAGTCGCTGTTATTTGTTAATCTTTTCTTTAGGTATAATTTTCCATCCAAAACCCTACTGATTGCTATCCTTAGTAATCATTCTACCATCTGATTAGTTGTTTTAAACACCAATTCATCCTCCGTGGGACTTAACGACCCAGGAATTCCCTATATTCCTCTGATCTTAATTGCATTTGTGTTTGAGCTGTTTTAAGTCTGTTAGACTTGACTGTTCGGACACAATCATTTATGTAAGCGGTGTGGAAGGGTTGGAGCAAGCAAATATTGCTATTGGTGCGAATTAGCCGATAAAAACTCTCTCGATGATTCTCCAAGTTTTTCCGACCACCCGCCACAACCCGAGATTTGTTCTATTGTTTCTGAACCTAAACCGTCTAGATTTGATCCAAATCTTTCGCGGTTTACGGTTAAGGTTAATAGAAAAGAGCAAGAACCGGAGACCGAAACGGAAGTGGTGGAAATTGCTAGCTCTGAGAGCACACCATTTGTCCCACCTCCGGAATATTCAAAACCTTTTTCGGACGATTTCATGAACATTGTTCAAAATTGCTTAAATGAATTTCGTCAAATTTCAACTTCGGGAAATACCGTTTTACCTAACAATTGTGATGTTGTTGAGCCCTCGATTCCTACTCCCATACCCGAGATATCTTCGTTCGATCAAGAGTATTGCTACGGTTGTGGAGACTTGTTACCACAAGGTTTACGTTGTTGCAAATGTATGTGCGAGTGGTGTGGAAACTATCTTGTCAATGGATGTTGTTCGATTTGTGCCGAGAATTCATTCACTTATGATTCTAACCCGAACTCTTTCAATTATCCTCAAAACGATTTCAACTACCCTCCACAAAATTCATTCGAGCCACAATCGTACTATCAAGATTTCAATGATTCATCATTTCAAAGTTTCTCTCCCCAATACCCTCATTGTGCTAAGTGTGGGGGTCCTCATGATGATTATCAATGTCAATCGTGGAATCAAAATTACTATGGACCTGATCCTTGTTATAACACTTCCGGATTTGACCACATCCAACCCCTACAACTTCCTGTCATTGATCAATTTCCTCGTATAATTCTTGAGGAACTTTCCGAGGAACAAGCTGCTCGCAACGAAAGATTTCTAGCCGATGAGCGAGCAGCACAAAAGCTTCTCCTATTTAACAAAGCTGCTCAACAGCGTTTTCTATTTAACGAAGCTTGCCGTCTCGATGACGATGATGAGGAGGATTGGGAGACGACAAAGGACAAGGTGCATATCTCAAGCCCACAAAGTACCGCGCATGTCCACTCTCCGCCCTCATATTGCCTATCTACCATAGAACTTTCGGATACCCTTTTAATGGGGGATGAGCATCTTATCACTATTCCGGAAACGGAATTGTCTTGTGTTGAGAGCCTTGTCCCAACCCCAAGTGAGTCCGAGGTTATTTCTGGGGATATGTGTGATGACCCTCTCGATGATGATTCTTCTCCAACCCCGAAAGAACCTGTTGAGGTGATCTCCGAGTCTGAAAATGACTATACGTCATTTGATGATTCGTTATCGTGTGGAGACATCGAGTATGTGGAGGAAATTCCTTCTGAGCTCGTCAGCTTGGAAGATGTGAGAGATGTTGATCCCGATGATCTTGATATGGACACTGATTTTGAAACAGATGATGAAGATATTCTTGTGTCCGAAAAACCTTTCACTACGGCATTCACTAATCCTCTGTTTGACTTTGATTCTGAATTCACTCTAATTTCAGATAACCCCATCTTTGATATTCAGAATGAGGATAGTGACGTTTTTATATCTCCTTCTTTACCCGAAGAAAGAATAGTGGCAATCCCACTTCGACGTTAGACCTTCTCGAGGAGTTCGCCGATGAACTCGCTCTCGTTGATCATTCTCCACCGGGAGATGATGATGTGCACTTGGACTTTGAAGCCGACCTCACTAAATTGGAAAATCTTCTTTACAATTGGTCTTCTGATAATTCGTCGAGTGACACTCTTATGGAAGAGGTCGAATCAATTCTTTCTCCGGATGACTCGATACCTTCGGGTTTTCAGAGTGACGATTATGGCTTAGGTCCATCATCCACTCGTCCGCCTGCTAAACCGCCGGATGATGGAACCTCTTCTAAGCCCGATACAGATGTCTTCATTGCTACAGTGGTGGATAGGAGTTCTGAACATTCGCTTAATGTTCCTCAATCTAATCTTTTACCCAACCATCCCACCTTTGATCAACTCATTGTCACTTTGCCTTCTCCTCCCATTTCTTCTCCATGTCTTAACTCCTACGGGAGTGAAGACACCATCTTTGACCCCGGCATTTCTCATTCTCTTGAGCCGGTTGCATCTCATCGGAGTGGAACTTTCATCACATTCAATGTTTATCCAAACCACTTGAATGAAAGTCCGATGGAGATTTTCTCTTCCACTTGCTCCCCCATGGACCAATGAATTCGGGGTCGAGTCAAGCTAGCGACTCGGTTAACAAAAACAGTAGCACACTACATGGGTTTTCACCCGTGTGTACCACCCTAGTGTGGGGGAGTTGCCCCCCGCTGTTGTATATAAGTTTTCTATAAAAAAAAAAAAAAAAAAAAAAAAAAAAAAAAAAAAAAAATCAAATAATGGCCGTAGTATTTCCCTTTTACGTTCTATGTTTCGGCATAACCGCCGGTACTTTGAATATTGAGGGCAATATTCATTTCTAGTGTGGGGGGGGAATTCTCACGAATTTTATCATGTAATTATACCACCCAATTCCCCCATTTTTGGCAAAAAAAAATTTTTTTTGGAGTAAGTGTTTTGCACTTACTCAGCTTACGGTTATCAGTCCACCATGTCTAAAAAACAAAAGGATTGGCTAATCCAGGAGCAAACGGCTCTTGGTAAAGATATATCAAATCCGTTTACGGCTTGCAATTTGCCCAAAATTGTATGGTGTTCAGCTCACCATATCTTTAATTAGTGAAGAGTTGGCTAGCCCGCAAGTTTATGGCTTGTGGTAAAGGCAGTTGGAAAACCATAATTGGTAATCGACTCACCAAAGATATTTTATCTAAGAGTTGGCTAGTCCAGAAGCAAACGGCTTCTGGTAAAGACAAATCAAAACCGTTGAAAGCTGGTGGTTTGCTCAAAATCATTTGGTTATCATTGTACCAAGGTTCTTACTTGAACTGAAACATTTGGCTACTCCAGAAGTAATGGCTTTTGGTAAAGAGATTCAAATCCATTAAGTTTTCTCAAAAGATTGCTAGGGACTAGCAATTGCCTAGTGTGGGGGGATTTGATGAGTGCTTATTCACTCGTCATTTTTACCCGCGTAAGACCTAAAAAATGAACAAAAACACCCAAATACGCTCAAAATATGTTAAAAATATCCTCGGAGTGTGTTTTATGTCTTGCAGGTACAAAAAGATTGAAAACAGAGCAAAAACGAGCCGAAATCAGAAAATGGCAAATTCAGTCCCTGAAGTTTCACAATTTGCAAAAATGGTCCTTTGATTATTGCATAATGTCAAGAATGGCCCTTGGAATATGATTTCAGATATTACATGTTTTGTCCCTGGAAATTCAGAATTGGCAGTTTTAGTCCCTAAGCTATTAAATGGGTCCATTTCTAATCCTTAGTCCACTTATTACCTAAACCTAATTACTACATCACTTTGGCCCAAAATAAACCCAAGCCCGTTACCCATCCAATCCAATAACCAAACCCTTGAACCCCTTTTACTCAAAAATATAAAACGTTTTCTTTTTTCTGATTCCCCTCCTCCTTTTTCTGCTCTTTTACCCTGCATCACCCAACCCCAGGAACACTCAACCTCCCCTATTACCCAGTTAGCCCCAATTCCCAAACCCACGACCTCCAGCCAAAGTACCCACACGCCTATCAGACAACCAACTGCTCTACTGAGCTCTTTGTGTAATCTTTTACTTAGCTATGGTCTTAAAGAATATGTAGTGTTAAGTTTAAAAATAAAAAGCATCAAAAAGGAAGAGGCAGGTTTCGAACCTGTGTCCTCTTGCCTTTTTCACTCAACACACCAACACCTTACCATCTCGCCCTTGGGTCTTTTTGCGTTTACCTTTGCACATTAATTATAGTTAACCGTTTTTTAGTATTTAGCTTATTAACTTATTTGCTTTTTAATAGCTGATTTCCAAAAGCAGTGGTAGGTTTTTATAATTTTCTTAAATTTAGTATCATGTAAAGTAGGTTTCATAAAATTTTCAGATTTTTCCAAAATAGCTTAGTTTTTTTTATCATTTAATTAGATTAAAAACGTTTTTAATTCGTAATAAATAAAATAAAACTCAAAAAAATATTCCGCTTTTTCCTAAAATTATTTTTAGTCATTTAGAATGTAGGAAAATTAGTTTTGCACTCGTAAGACTTAAATTTCATTTTTTTTTTACTTTCACGGCTTAGTGTGTTCCCGGTTTTTAGCGCTTTTGCATTTTAGCACCCTAGGATGTAGTTTAGCATCGTTTTATTATTCCTTAGGCTTAATAGTAGTTTATTTAGAGTTTACTTTGTTTTACGTATTTTATTTTCATTCCCGTTCTTTAATTTGTAGATTAGCGTAATCAAATCCCAAATTCCTTTAACCAATTCAAGTCCTAATCACGAAACTCAACGACACCGTCAATTTCACACCTCGTTGGGACACGACCCGGGGAAATCACTTTCCCGGTATCACTTTTATCACATTCGTGAGGTTTGGCACGTTAACCTTTTTCCTAAAAGGTTGATTTGTCGAATTTTACGGTTATTTTGATATACGTTGATATTGTGTTTTTCACCACTCACTTTACACGAATCAGTATAGGTCTTAGATTTTAGAAACATCATTTCCACACTTTCATAGCTGCTGTTAGCCGGATCCCTAGGAATAGCCTAGACGGATCCCTCTGAGAAAGGAATCGTGGGATCCGGATGACAGTATAGGTCAAATATTGCTAAAACAATCATTTCAACTCATCTTGCTAACTTGAACACTCCACCTCATCCTAATTAAATCCCTAGATCAGTAAAACTCTAAAGTTGACTCTTGTGCATGCTAATCATCACATTCCAAAGGATATTAGAGACTTAAGTCTTGAATGCACTTGCTAAATCCTTCCCTTTATAAGTCATCTTGCTAGAATCCCTTAGTCATCGAACACAACATAATTCTTAGCATTTAGAAACCTTTTCCTTAGTCATCTCATCATGAGGAAAGCTCCTAGTGCTAACTCATCCAACCAAGAACCACCCTAGAAACTTTCTCGTGTTGTACACGAAATTTCCTCAACCGAATCATCTCCGGTTAAACCCACAAATGGTAGGATTTCCCATCCACCGAATCATCATCCGTAAGAGATAATAGTGCTAGAATCTCACCTCAACAAACCCAATCAACAATTGCCAATAGAACCGCAATAATTAGCATTAAACCTTTTAGGTTAGAAAAGGGATCATCGATCTCTAAACCAAACGTACCTAGTTCTAGCAAAACGTCTAAACCTTCATTCCTAGAGCATGAACTAGAGTCCTTCACCAAGCCTATCTCTATTCATTAGAGCATTCACCACCGAGAACTTCCCATTCACCAACCTTCTCGTTAAAATAGGAACCACCTACATCACCAACTAGTCCATCGTTGGAAACAAGAAATCACCAAAGTCAACCACCCGACCTTATGGAAGTTGACACATCTTTACCACCATCATCATTCTTGATCGAACCATTCCTAAATGGACCTCCACCAATCCCTCCATCATTCGAGGCTCCTCAAACCACTTCAATTGATCCTTTGAATCTAGCCACTTCATTTCATCCACCACCACTACCTAGCCATGACAAAGATTGCTATCATTGTCAACATGTTGAAAGTTTGATACATGAAGTACGAGAAGACCAACGTTTCATGTTCTATCATCTCCTCGAACGTTTTGACGAGATTAAACCTAAACATAACTTGAGCTAGAGGATGATAGTGGTGTCTAAGCTTCAAGCGTTAGTTGGTCTAAGAAATTCCTAGTTATGTATTGTCTATTTTCTTATTTTTGAGTCATGTATATCATAACTCTTGTTTTATTAAATGGAATTACATGCTACTTGTTATTTCGTTGAGCATATGATTACTTTGTACTCATATCTCTTTTGTGTGATATCATTACTTGTTATATCACCTTTGCTGATTTTAGTCATCAGCCAGACGGATCCCTCAGTATTGCCTAGACGGATCCCTACTAGAAGGGAACCGTGGGATCCGTGAAGTCAGAATGTTTTTTTTTTCACATTTGCCGGAAATTGTGAATTACACTTGTTTTCTAACCCTTGTTTTGCAGTTTTTCAATTAAACACGTAAAGTTTTTGACATCCTAAAGCTAGGGGGAGCTTGGTGTCAAAACAATACGTTGCAAAATTACTTGCAACATTTGATTTATATTTCATAACTTCCCATTGCAACTTTGCAATATTCGAGGGGGAGCACGTTTTCGTCACTTAGACGAACCATTTGCAAACTTAATTGCAAACACAAGTAGCTTATTTTACATTATGTCCTTGACGCCCTTTTTCAAAGGGATGGACTCGTCAATGGGGAGTTAAGACGAGTACCATTCCCGTCACTTGCTCTCATTACATCTTTTATAATTTTTCTTATAAAAATTGTGTTAGTTTCTTCAAACACTTTTTGTTTCGACAAAAAGGGGGAGAAGAAAGTAAAAACTACAAATTCAAACATCTACGAATTTTAGCTTTTCCTTAAAATAATTTTATATTTTGTCATCAACAAAAAGGGGGAGATTGTTAATACAAATAAGCCGTAAAAACGTTTATTTATATTTTACGATCTTCTAATGTTTTGTCGATAACAAAAGTAAAATCATATTAACGAAACAAATAAAATACGTAAATGGTTTGAACTAATAGTTTTCTAACACACTTACGTTTTCACATAAAACACTATAACAGAAGTGATTTTATATTTTAGATACACATGTACAACAACTAGTGTTTACATATTGGCTTAACAAGTTTAAGTAACTCTATGAGTTAGATACATATGTACAACAACTAGTGTTTACATATTGGGTTAATACATACTTATATTAAGTACACTAAAATGGTAAAAACAAGTATATACTAAAATGGGTAAAAGCAAGTATATACTAAATAGATAAAAACTAGCAAATGGTTTTTGACCCATAACCCATGGTTTTATATATACCACTTACACAAGTTCAATGTATCCTTAAGGTACATTGTATCTAGATTGAAAACCATGGATCAACCCATAACCCATGACCCATGACCCATAACCCAAAATACCCATGGGCAAAGAGGAGCGGACCACGGATCCCTAGCTTTGTGCTAGCCGGATCCCAAGTGGAAGGGATCCGTGGGATCTGGGGAAACAGTAGGTTTTTCCTCTATAAATAGTGAGCCATTTCCTCATTATATCTCACCCCTCTCCAACATACTTTCTCCCCTGAGTTAAATCTCACTAACCTTAGATCCAAGAGATCTATGTTTGTAGTTTTGTTTTTGTGTGATCTTTTAGGTTCCTCTTAAAGGAAAGATCACCACTTCTTGAAGACGTGCAAGCTCAAGTCCATGAGTTGCAATGCTTCGTCATCATCAAGACAACAAAGGTTCTCTTGTTGATAGATCTACCTTTCTCCATAGATGTTGGGTTGAAGGCATTAGTGAAGAATGCCGAAAGTGTCAAGACGAAGATATTAGTGAAGGGTATCTATCGTCTATAGGATAAGCACTTGTGGTAGGTTCTTAGAAGTCAAGACAAGAAGCATTAGTGAAAGGTGCTTAGAAGTCAAGACTTGAAGCATTAGTGAAAGGTGCTTCGAAGTAAAGACACAAGACATTAGTGAAAGGTGTCTTATAGATCTAGTCAAAGGCATTAGTGAAAGGTGCCTTAGATGTACATTCGATATGGTGTGTTTCGATGTACTAGATAGACTAGCATTAGATCCAAGGATATTGATGTCCTTGATGATGTTGTAAAGGAGTAGATCTCCTTTGGGATTAGTCGTTGGTGTAGTGTGGTAGTAGTTCCTCCATAGTAATGGAACTAGGTACTTAGCCTAGTACCTTATTAAGGGTAGGCGACGTTGTGATAGGATTAGTTCTCCTAAGGTGTGAAAGAACTCGGTGGTTAGCCTAGCACCGTATAAAGGGTAGGCGACGTTGTGTTAGGTGTGGTTCGCCTTGGTGTGAAGGAACTCGGTATTTAGCTTTGTACCGGAAAAAGATTAAGCGACGTTGTGAACGCTTCTCCGCCATAAGGAGTTGGTGTAGTGTTTACGAACTCTCGAGTAGGTGACTCGGGGAGTGGAGTAGGGCAAGGAAGGTGTCCTTGTAGCCGAACCGCTATAAATACTTGTGTCGTGGTGATGTGCTTCTTACTCTTTATCTTTCATTACACATTTATATATCTATCTATCAACGTCCAACATAAACAACCAAATAGATTGACATAAGTCGATCTAAATATTTAAAAGGAAGTTTTAAATCGGCAAAACTATTCAACCCCCCCTTCTAGTTTTCCACATAAGCTACTCTCTAGCAATCACTAGGGGAACCATGCGTGTTGGGAAGAAGGAGACCAAAGCCAATGATAGGCCTGGTGCTATTCAAGACCAAGGAAAAGTAAAGTCCAAGCTTTCCATGATTTATGGTATAATTGGGAAGGTTTTATTTGTAGCTTTTCTTCACCTTTTTCACACACAATCACCAAAAATTAGGGTTTGTAAAGTTAGGGTTTCTCAAAATTGATTTGGGGGTTTTGTTAATTCGAGTGGCAAGTGTTCAATTCAAGGTTTAATTGGTTCAATTCAAGTGAAATAAATATTTGTAATCGATTGGATGAGTTTTCCTTATGCTCTTGCTCGGGTTCATCTCCAATCGACCCTACCCTCACCATGTAAGAACTTTGTTATCTTAATTTAGTGTTTATGATGTTAGTATTAAAACAATTGGTGATGTAACATTTGAAATTTGTTATATCGAATGGGTTTAAAGATGAAATAAAAATGAAGTTATGTTGTTGTTAGTGTGGTAATAATCCAAAGGAAGAATTAAAACTGAAAATAGTTATGTCAGTTTATCATTTTATTTTTCGGCTCAATTCTCTGTTTTCTTGTTTTCGCCATTTTGGTCTCGGCTCTTCATGGCTAAATTTTGGTTTTGTTCGGCTGAGAACAACCCATCTTGAGGGTGTGTTTGTTGTTATGCGTTCCCTCGAGGTCTCGGTACAAAGAAACCCGCAAGGGATTGTAAGGGTTGTTACGGGTTCAAGAAAACACATTGAGAGGTGCGTTGTACCAGCTCACTCTAGCTCATTTTAGAGCTTGTATGTCGGTTTAATTACCGACTTCTTTAGCAGTACTTAATTCGGCTTGTTGAGTACTTGTTATGAGTCTGTTATGTTTAGGTGTCGAGACCCTCCTTAACTCAACTCCAGGTTCACTTAGAGTACTTGTATTACGATGTCAAATAAAAAGAAAAAAGGATTAGAGTAGATGTGTCTTGTATGATAAATGAGTAATTCTGAAGATAGAAAATGCTAGTTCAACCGCAAGCTCTAGCGACTCAACTAGGGTGCATAGTAGGGAGTGTCGACTTCATTCTTGGTTCGGATACAACACCCACACGGGGCGTGCACCTGGTTGTCCAACTTGGCTTAGCATCACCCGCGAAGGGTGTATACTATCTGCCTTTGACACAAGACCACAAGGGGTGGTCATGTGAATCGATCGTGTGTCCGTTTTGCTTGTCTAAAAGTCTAGAACTCACATTTGCAAGTACTCTTGGTTACAATTTTTGGCGTCAAGCAAACTCATGAAACTGGAAATCGTAATATCACAAATATGAAAGTAATGAAATTGGGTTGCATTTCCAAAGTTGGACCTTCTGGGCTAAGCCCACTTAAGTATTAGAGTGTTGGGTTGATAAATCTTGGGCCACAGCCCGTCCCCAATCAAGGATAGTGTCTGTGCTAGGCCAAAGCCCTTGAAAGTTTCAGAGGGTGCTTGCTACTAGACTCAGTTCCTCCCGCGACGATGTTCCCGATCTCATCCGACTATCATGTCCGCGACGTAATTCTCTTCTTGACTCATTCAAGTCACCACAACTAGTACTATATATACATAAAAGATTTTAGCGCGACACCTCGAAAATTATACTCCATATCGTCAACACTACAAAAATTCAAGTCACAAATCAATATAAACATTAAGCAAAAACTTGGAAATATGATTAATTAAATAAATGAGTATTTGGTATTATTTACAAACAAAAACTAAATATTTTCATACCCCTAAACCAAATATTTGGAAAATGTAAACTTTTAGTCAATTACTTACAATACTAAATTAATTATTTAAACTTGATAAAAATTCACCTTTATAAAACTTTGACGATTGTCACCTCGGACAAAAAGGTTATACATCCGGGTTACGCCAAAATTTTCTACAAATAAACTATATATTTTTCATAACAATTTGAATTAATTATATCGACACTTTCAACATTTTAAAACACAAGCATGATTATTTCTTTGGTGTAACCGTTCATTTAAAAATATATGCATTTATATCAATGCATTTTAGAAACTTACAAATGTATACAAGTTGAATTGTACTTAAAACTTTTCTTTATACAATTATTAGTAACGACATAAACATATATATATATATATATATATATATATATATATATATATATATATATATGAGTTATATATACATGGGTATATATAGACTTCCTTCATCTAGGGTATCCACTTAGTCCGATTATGTCCTAATAAATGTGCAAACCTTTCGTACATCGTCATTCGGATATCATCAAACCGAAGTCTTGTTCATACTTGATATCTTTTTCTGCGTGTACTTTTCCAAGTATTATCATTTGGTCATCATTAAACCAAAGACGTAATTCCTTCTTCGAGATTTCTCTCCATGTCATACTCTCATGAGCCGAGATCCATCCAAATCTTTGTAAATTTTTCTAAGATAAATGATGCCACCTCAACAACAACAACAACAAACCAAACATTTGAAAATTTATAAAGTTAGTTAAACTTTATCGAGTCTTAAACATGAAGACTAAATATGTCGTACTTAATTAGGTTGCGTGTCGGAGCCGTGCACTATCACTCCTTGATTTAATTCCCTTTAGACTTCTAATTGCCAAGGTGAGTTTCATAGCCCCTACTTTTAATCTGTTTTATACTTGTTTTGGGGGAAGATACATGCTCATTTTACTTAAATGATTTTAATGGTGCATTTCCATGCATACTATGCCTTTTGATTGATATGTTTTAAGATACATCATACATAGATGTTTTATAGACCATACCATAATGCTTGACCTAGAATATTACGCAGCTTAGCCTAAGTCCTTAGATCCCATATTGCCATTTTCATGAACCGTCAATTCCTGCTGGGAAGCGCGAATGTTATAAATAGATCTATTGGGGGTGACTCCCTTGTTCGGTTGACCCCGCTTGGGTCAAGGCGAAACATATAGCATGTCGGGACCGAGTGTATTGGGATAAACACTCGCCATGGGCTCCTTATTTGTATGACTTCTTTGTGCATACGTAAACTGTCGTAGCTTCGGTTGCATGAGCTTAGTGCTAGCGTAATAAATTTATAATATATGACATTATATTCATTGTAATGTACATATACTCTTTTTAATGGTCCACTAATGAAATTCTTTTATGAAATGTAATCATAAATTTTATGACATTATGCAAGACGTAATGATCATCAAAAACCAAATGTGAAATAGTGTACTGAAATCCCTTTTTAAATAAACCTATGAACTCACCAGCGTAAGATGGCCCCTTTTAGCATGTATCTTCAGGTTTTGAAGTGATAGCTTATCTTTGGAGGCGCAAGAAAAGGCATGGCATGGTCATAGACGACTCTGATTTATGTATTGGGACCACTTATTTATAATGGGCCATTTTCCGCACTTAATCAATAATGTAAACATTGTTTTTAAGAAATGAATAAAAATATATTTATGAAAATCAGTTGTTCTATGCTTATGTTGTGATATCAATTTAGTAGCACCCCAATACGTGTATGCTTCCGCTGAGCCATTTTTGGGGGTGTTACACATCGGCCCCCCATACTCACCATGTAGTTCCGCCCCTGCATAAGACCATCTTTTAATACCTTTGTAATTGAAGCGGTTTTGAGCCAGTTTTTTGTAGGTAGGGATGGCAATGGACGTTTGATCTCATGGATATTCACCCGACCATCCATTGTTAGCGGATAGGGATGGAGATAAATGGATGAATAACGGATATGGATATCAATATGAATGTATATTGGATCGGATATGGATGATGTTTCATCATCCATGAATGATTCATTTACCACCTGAAATGATTTAATACATACCCCAAAAAATGTAAAAGTTATAATGTAGTAATAGTAATTAACTACGATCATGTGTTTTAAACAATTTGTAATATAGTAACATAATATAAATAACTCAATAAGTAACTATCTTAGTAAAGTTAAAAGAAAAATATGTTTTTATTTTACAGTTATCTTTCAATTTATTTATATTATATTTATGGTTTTATATTACAGACTATGTAATAAGTGTATTTGTTAAGACTATGCTGCTATATATTGAGATTTTATCTTGAACATACCATGTATTGATGCCTGCAATAATTACAAAATATGCATTAATGGGAAATGATATGTACACGGCACTTTTTGTTCTGCACACAGAAATTTGATGTGAATTGACAAGTTTGCCCCAATATTATGTTTCTGCAAATTACTGTCAAAATTCAAAACCCCATTACAGTTTTTTTATCTTTATCTTCGCTTCATTAGAGCGACCATAACTGATGATCTTAATTTCTTGACTTGTCAAAATAGAAATGATGATGACTCCACTTCTTTCATTAGTAAACAACTTAGAACATAATTCCATAAGTGTGTAACATAAACCACTTGCACAGAACATGGTGTTCTTTTTCCAATTCTTTTCACGTTTCTAGTTTTTCTAGATAATAGAGCATCAAGAGTCCTTTCAACCAACACGTGATTATATAAGTTTCGGTATGATAATGAACATATTTAACCGAGGCTTGGTGGTGGCTGTTGAAGGGCGGCCGTAATACAATCATATAGAATTTAGGGCAAAAGTTGAGGCGCCGTTAAAAAATGAGGTGGCTGGAAATGGGATACTCGTTAGATTGGAGATGTCGGAAATGGACGCACTGGTTGAAATGGATTAGAAGAATGAAGGAGGTTTTATATAATGGAGGTTCTAGATTTGAACGAAGCATGAGTGTTAACTATTAATAGCTAACAAAGGAAAATGTAAAGTATATCTAAGGGCATATTTGTCAACCCACATTAAAATTCCTGTGTATGAATAAATTCTTTCCGTGAACATATCAGTCCCCTGCATTAAATTTAGAGATTGTGTTTAACCAATTTTTTTTCGTGAATTAATCAAGTGGAGATCTAATAATCCGGATCATCTAATGGGATACTTTAGATGGATATTGATATCAATATAAATATACATTGATGATGGAAAAATAAAGGGTTAATACTTTTAAAAAGCATCATATTTGTTTAAAAATATTTTTTTGGTATCGAATAAATTTTTTTGCTTATACAGGTACTGAAATTTTAATTTCGGACTTTTAGAGGTACTAAACTTTTAATTTCGGACTTTTTGAGGTATTTTTATGACATTTTTGCTCTGTATTTTTAATAATTTGAAGGGTAAAAATGTCACAAAGTATATCAAAAAGTCTTAAATTAAAAATTCAACGCCCATATAAGCAAAACAAATTGTTCAATACCCAAAAGAGTATTTTGAACAAGTACGAAGTTTTTTAAAGTTATTATCCCCAAAATAAATGAATATGCATGCGGATATAACACCACCCGATCCATGTCTGGTCCGTTTACATCCAGGTGGGTTTAAATTGATTTTGAATGATGCCTAACACCGCAATTAGTTTTAGACGGAGAGATTAGATATCTTTACGCTTTATTTTGCATATAAACCATTGATAAGCCCAGCTTCACATTGATCAGTTTCTACCTACAACAAAATGTCACACGCAACTGCACCCGACAAAAAAGCATACGACTTGCATGATTCTGCATCCCATTTTGATTCAGAGTCTGAACTCTGAACCGTTCTGTATAATCTGCACCTTCTTGTCAGTCGTCACTATTAATAATAATCGTCACATCTCTTTGAAATATACATGTATTACATTTTGCAAAGGAACCAGTTTTTTTAGAAACAAAAAGTGGTCAAAATTTTGTTGTACACGTTTTCATGAAGAAAAACATGGATACCATTCTTAACACGTGAACACAAATGACACTAAAAAAAACAAGACTCCAAATTAGCAAAAAGCATGCTAAATGTCTGGAAAGTTTGTTTTACCAATTAATCAAAGTCATTAAACAAAAACCAAAATCTATATAAACCATTCGATAGCTAGTTGCTGAAAGCTTGGGACCAAGAAGCTACAAAACGTGTCACTGAGTACATTTGCTTCTCTAACAAGGTCAAAAACACTTCAAAAAAGATGTCTTGATTACCGATAAAATTAGAGCAACTGCAACACTGCAACGAAAGTGCTCAATGGAGATGCAATTTGCAAAGATATATGGTCAAATGCTCTACCCAATGAAATGGGGCTTCCTAGTGGTCTTATGCCCTTAGACAACATTGAGGAACTTGATTATGTCAAAGATACACCGGTTTTATGTGGCTCAAACAAAAGAAAGACAAGGTTCACGAGTTTGAATAGAAAGGTTCAAGACAGGAAAGCTGTCAAAAGACCAGAGAGTTATTGACATGGATCACATTTCATGAGATCGTCGTTGATAATCCCCTTAAGGAAATGTCATCTTTAACACCGGGGTTTACTGAACTCTTCCAGTATTGAGACTTAGAATTTGAGGCTAAGAATGCCAAGGATATGATTTATTTTCTTGACTGTAAATAAATAAATCCATTAATCTAGTAAATAAACGATGTTTTGTTGTAGTAACATGTTTTCGACTTTGAAATGGTCAAACGTGGGATGTTAAACCAACACTACTTACAAAATGATCAAATGCGAGATGTTAAATTAATACTACTTATATGAGGTTCAACGCAAAGTATTTTATTAATACTTGAGTAAATTACATAAATGGTCCCTGTGGTTTGTCAAAAATTTCACCCATAGTCCCTCAAACTTAAAAGTTGCATATATCATCCTTATTGCCTCCAAAAAATAACATGAATGGTCCTTCTGTTGGACGTCCGTCTATTGCAACGTTAAACCACACCCACGTGATACACACGTGAGGGTAAAATGGTATTTTCTCCTCCTATCTGACTATATACTTACCTTTTTTCCTTCTCAATAAATAATACCACCCCAAACCATCAGTTCCATCTTTTTCTTCTCTCTCTTAATTTTCTTGAATAACAACAATGGTTAACTGTTCTTGTGGTAGAAGGGCGATCATTCGCACATCTTGGACAGATACAAACCTTGGAAGACGATTTTACAGTTGTCCTGTAAATGTAAGTGTTCTAATCTTAAATTAGGGTTCCAATTGCTTTTGCTTTTAGCCCTAATCAATGGTACTTTTGATTGATTGTTTTTTAGGGATCCACTTGCCCATTCATTGATTGGTATGATCCCCCAATGTGTGCTCGTGCTGTAATACCCATGGACATTTATTGTCAGCTATATTGTTACCTTTACCACCATAAATGCCTTTTCCCTTTATTGGAGATGTAGCTGCCCTTATCTTAGATTTTGTCATCTTTTCCTTTATGGGAGATTCTGACCTAATCTTTGACTTTGTCCATCTTACTTGATTTGGGCCAACCTTGCCACTAGGCCCAACTGAACAACCTTGCACAGTAGATCCATCATTTTTACTTGGCCCAACTGAATCACCAGCATCATCTGATCCAAGTGTTGGAATGGCACCAAAACATTCTGCTCTTATTCTTACCTTATCATTCTTTTTCAACTCAATTTCCCTCCTTGTTTCAATTGAATGGAGCTTAATCATCTCCTTAGCCTTTTTTGCAGTTCCAATACTCTGCCCTACAAAGAAATATGTTTGGTTACTCCCACCAACTGCATTCTTACCCATTTGTTTCCTTAACTCCTTTAACTTTCTTTTCCTAGACTTTTCTATATCATCATCTCCATCATCCCGACTTTCAAATTCATCATTGTCTAATACTTCCACATCAACAGTACTCCCACTGCCCATGAACTCTTCATTCACATCTACATTAGCATGGAAGTTTTCCATGTCTACTTCCACTTCATTGATATCATTAACTTCATCAACAATGTAATCACTGTCATCCTCATCATCACTATCTTCCCCACTTTCATTATCTTCCCCACTTTCAATGTCTTCCCCACTTTCAAATTCTTCTTCTGCTACTTCTCCTACTTTATTAGTGTTTAAGGTGTGCTCAACCTCTATAGCCTTAGCAACTACCTCACCGTCATCTAAATCAAGGAAAGGATCAAAGTTTTCATTGTCCAAAGCAGAGTAAAATTCTTTTGCAAACTCACTTTGACCCATTTCCTTAGCAGCACTACTTTCACCCACATTATTAACCCCACTATGACCTATTTCACTCCCTATCCATTCTAAACATAACTGCTTAGCACAAGATTTCTTACCAACAACTTACTCATTTTCAATTTCAGTAATGGTACACATCTTAGATGGTGCAGGATTATAAGTGTCTACTGTTGATTCATCATGCTCAATGTACACATTCAACAACCTATGACCTGACAATACATACCTACAAAGTTCATGTACATCTTGGTCACTACCTAAAGCTCTAATCCCATGGTCTAAATCAAGATCAGGAATCAAATATTGGTAGTACATTATCCTATCCCCTTCATAACCTAACAACATGACCATCTCATTCAACTCAATCACAGAAAACATATCCACATCTAGGTTATCCACAAAGCTAAACCTACCATTAACATATTTCCTTCCTGGTGAACATCCCTCCATGATGAATCTTCAGACTAAAAAAATTAGGGTCCTTGGCTGGAAAAAACACAATAATAACACATTATTAATTATGGTTTTCATAGGAAAATATCCTTAAACATTCTTAACAACAGTTTTCATGATCATAATTGATAAACAAAAACACAAAAGCAGCTTACCATAAATACGATCATAATCCAATACTGCGTCATTTTTATTAGCGTCACGTATATTCCACACAGATAACACCATTGTTCATACGCTCAATCTTGATTAACTTAGGGTTTGGGATTCAAGATGATTAGTTTTGGTGAAAGAAGAGGGAAAATTAAATGAGAGGGTGATGTGTGTTTATTGGGAACGAAAACTCTTAAGTAGTCATCAGATAGGAGGAGAAAATACCATTTTACCCTCACGTGTGTATCACGTGGGTGTGGTTTAACGTTGCAATAGACGGACGTCCAACCGAAGGACCATTCATGTTATTCTTTGGAGGCAATAGGGACGATATATGCAACTTTTAAGTTTGAGGGACTATGGGTGAAATTTTTGACAAACCACAGGGACCATTTATGTAATTTACTCTTAATACTTTGACTCTTTGAGGCAGGGACGATATCAACACCAATGGTTTCTTACAAAGACGGCGCCTGTACTTTTGAAAATGTGTGAAATACGCCTGCGAATTGGACATACAGGACTATATTTGCAATTCACTTTATAATTTATGTATAAAAGTTAGTCTTCGTACTCAGGGGCGGAACTACATTGTAAATAGGGGGGGCCGGTGCCCTCCATGGTTCGCCAAAAAATATCAATTTTTAGTGTAAAAAAAAAATTTAGAACCATTTTATTAAAGTGCACCCCATTACAAAATCAAATTGCCCCCACCTTAAGATCAAACAATGTAAAAAACTTTAGATCTCCATCTTAATCTAAAAAATACCAGTTTTTAGTGTAAATTTTTTTTATGACCTTTTTATTAAAGTGCATCACGAATTTTATCAGAAAAAAAAAAATTTTTGCCCCCCTCCTTCTAAAATCCTGGGTCCGCAACTGTTCGTACTTCGTACTATATAACAATGATCCATACCCCCTTTTTATTTACCTCGCACAAGTTAAATTTAGCATGGTTCATGCCACATTAGATCACAATGTATGGGAGGAACCATTAACACGTTATTGGTATGCCACATCAGCGCCACATCATACATTTCTCAATAACACACCAATAACTAAAACACCCTTTCTAATAACACACCATTAACATGTTATTGGGTCCCACAAAATACCCCACTAAAAATACCCACTCACTCACATTACACAAAAAAAAAAAGAAAAAAAAAACACACAATAATGCAAATGGCTTGAGCCATTGCATTGGCTCAAAACGTTTGGCTCACGAATGACACGATGCTCCGGTATGGTTGGCACACGAATGTCATGCATTTAGCACACTAATGGCACCACATACCTTGTGATCTTATAATGACATCGTCACAAAAAGGTAATGTCCAGTTATACTCCTTTAAAGGTTCAAAGCTACTCTTGACTTTTTTTTCGTATGATGTAGAAAAGGAATAAAGGATCATTCACTCATTCAAAGGAATAACATAACAATGTAGTTGGTCCACATGGGACCCGGGTTTGAAATTGTCAATCAGACCGTTGGCACCTCGTGTAAGTTAGCCAACGTTAAAGTATAACAAACCCACCAAAAACTATTTGCTCAAATATCCTAGCTGTAGTTTTTGACTATTTAATTATTTTGGCGTGCATAAATGTGTTCATAAATTGTATCGTCATCTCAAGTCGTTATCAAATAATACACCATCAAATTTCACTTATAGTTATAATTATAATTTGATTACGAATAATATTGTGTTTCAGAAAATAATGATATGATGTTTAGTTTTGATTTTAATCTATTTGGAACCAACGCGTGTCTACCATTATTACGTCATTTTATCATATATTTTCTTCGCTTTACTCCGCAATCATCATCAATAACTAGTAACAAATTTTAGTTAAAAAAAGTGTTTTGCTCGACTTTGTGACCACAAGCTGACCGATCAAGCGTCATGGATGAGCTGAGAACAGTGGTGACGACTAGCCACCACTCTCGGCTTCATCCCACCAAGACACATGCTCAAGATTGACACTAATTAAATTAAAGTCATTATATGGCCCAATGAGATTCATTCAGTTTGATGACAAATCATGTATAAATAATTTCCAATTCGGATCCAATCTGTGCCATGAATTATTGTTTGAAATTTAATATTGAAAAAAGATAATGCAAGTTGTCATTTTATGCCCCATTACCAATTCTTGTTCCCCACTAGTTTCATTCCTACATTGTCAAAGCCTTCAAGCCAGCCAATTTTGAACACAGCTATATTACAGTTGTGTTATATTAAGTGTTACGTTTATACTTGGTTAAACGTTACACAACGTCTATAAACAATGGACCAAAAATCTAATTGCTCTCATTTGTTTAAAATTTAAATGGACTTTGATTTAGTGAGATATCAATCTTAATCTTAGTTATTTTGTCACGACTATTACTTTAAATTACATCATTTTCTCGGCTTGTGAGCAGTTTTGAATTTAAAAAGCTATTAACTCCACGGCTTTTAGTTTCAGAGTTCATAGATAAACTATAATCTCAAGTTGATAAAAAAATAATAGCTTGATCATCTTATAAGCTAAGATAAAATATGCATATCCAAACCTTGCTTATTATTTTATTAAATAACTTTTTTTCTCAATTCTTGTTTTTAATAATTTCTTTTGTTAAAAACAACCATTTACTTAAATAATCAATAAGTAGAACCTTCCAGCGAAAACGTATCAAACTAGACATGATTTGTTTCCGACTGTGGTTTTGAATTTTTACTAAAAAAATGTTGTAATTCTAACCAAAACTGTTTATTTGACTATCACATTTCTTGAAATAAAGATGTTTTCCATATGTTCAAAACACTTACTACCTTCGTCCCATAATAATTGTCCTCTTTGACTTTTTTAAGTTTTTTTTATTTGACCATAAATATTTTTATTTGTGTAATATAATACTTGATGAAAAATATATGAATAGATTAGGTTTTAAATATATTTTCATTTGATATAACTTTTATCAAGTATTATATAACACAAATAAAAATATTAATAGTCAAAGTTGAACAAGAAAGACTAAAAAAAGTCAAAGAGGACAATTATTATGGGACGGTGGGAGTATTTCACAATGTAAGTATTTAAGGTATCAAAAACGCAAATCCATAAGTAATGCTAAACACGTTAGCCAGTTTAACAAAACATCTTGATATTCATAAATCTTTAAGTTCCCAAAATTATCATTTCACAAACAAAATAACAAAAAAATATATATATATTTGACATTCATGAAACTGATAAAATTGGTATAGATCACGAATACATTAATGAATCAAATATGAAGGAAAAAAAAAGTAATATCATAGCTGTGTAGATCTTGCAGGAGGAGCAAATCGTGTCGAAAAGCTCCTAGGCAACAAATCATCATCTTCATGAGCATCTAAACCATCATTAAAATTAAGTGCATAGCTTTGAGGATCATATTGATATGCATGAGCCCTTGTTTTCGGCTTTTTACTAAACTTTCTTATAAAATTCTTCCATTTCGGACCCGCAACAAGTTCCGAATACTCTTTTACACTTTTTGCTCTTTTCATAAACCAATTATCTTGGTTTATAAAATCTCCTGTGGGTTGGTATAAAAACCCTGCTGTTTCGCCGTCATGATGACGTGATTCGAAACAGCAGAACAGGCTGCTAAAGCAGCCCTCGGGAGATGTGTCGGAAGAGTCATAGGTTGTGTTGTTTTTGTTGTTGTTGATGTTGATGTCTTTAGCATCTTGGTCGTGTTCCATGATGATTGGTTGTAGTTCATGTTGTTTGGCCATTGGTTGGATGTTGGTTTGTAATAGGTTGGAATAGGGAGAATGTGTTTTTGTTATGGTTTTTATAGTGTGGATTTGCGTGTGGATTTTGTGTGTGTATCCGTTGGGGGTGTTGAAGGGTAAAAATGTCAATAGAAAAGTTTAAAATGGATAGATATCGTCATATCGAAATTAGTAGAAGAAGAAAAGTCAAATTTTTGAGGAAATTGAGATGAAGGTCAAAGGAAATTCTGTGGGAAAGTGAAGTTGATTTTTTTCGAGAAGAATGTGACATGAATGCGTATCTTAAATAGGCCACGTTTAATAAAGACACTGAAATGTTTTTATTTTATTTTAGATGAGTGTTTCAATCGGAATTTTTTAACTTGTCAAAATTTGTCGGGATGGCCTCCAAATGTGCAAAACCGTGGGCGCAAATTAATTTTGATGGTGACATGTATTTAATTACAACTTTATATTTATAATCTTGTTCGTCAACTGGTCAGTCATTACGGGCGAGAATCGTATCACAGAGACTTCCATCAAAGATTCAAGACTTTATGTGGCTGCCTTGTCACGAGTGGATGCTATCAAAATACCAGCAAGACTGGAACCAACATGTTGCTTGCTTATGCATTCCCCCTTTTGGTTCTCAATATGGGGAGACTTATCTGACTCGCTGAGACTAACGTGTGGATGCTACCGGTTGGAATGTGGGAATATCATATGGTACGAGCAACATGTAGCTTGCATCACCGAAATTTGTATATCACATGACGATGCAACCTTCAACCATAACTTAGAAGCGTGTCACATGTTTATTGCGACGTAAAACAACAAATATTTTTATGGACGTCTCTTGTGCAACCCAATTCATGGAAGGTTGGTAATTCTGGCTCCCTCATCTTAAGGTTTCATGTGGTGAAAGTTATTTGTGTATAACTTAATTGAAACGAGAAACTTCTTGCTCTCTCTTGGTGTGCCACTACTACTCATTGGCATGAAACTGGGTTGCACAAAAGTAATTTCTATATCGATCTTAAGTTACAAAAGGTTCTACTCAAAAGGTATGTTGAGCACCTTGTGGTTGCTCCGGTTCGGCCACCACCTACCACCATCACTGCTGCCGTCATCGTTGTCAATGAAACTTTCATAGTTGTCCGCCACCACCGCTGAAGCCACCACATCTATCTCATCCTAATACCTACTGCCAATCTAGATGTGGAAAACCAGAACAGAATTAACGACTGTACTTCTTTTGAATATGTTGTCTAATAAATTTACACTAGTAATCTGGACATATAAAATGAAAAGGTTTTCTGGAAACTAGATACAGCAAACTGAAGAAGATTTTTCTGCAACTAAAACACCCAAAACTTTTTGACACTTGGCTTGGCAAGGCACTCAAGCAAATTGAGTGAGATAGCACAAGGTTATAATTTTCTATATTTGTAAACTGCAAATACCAAACAGGTATGAATCCTCAAAGAAATACATGAAAACTCGGTTCTTATTTGCTGGCAATCCTAAAATGACAAAGCCCACACGGAAGCCGGAGAATAAAATGAATGTGTGAGAGCCTGAGAGGTGTGAGCCAGTAAACGAATGTGTATGAACCAAAAGGTGATCTAAAACAAAAGACAAAAAGCAATTATGTACTAATTTAACAGAAAACACATTCTATGGTCTCAACTTTGTAGAGATATACCATCGATTAATACCCAATATGAAGAGAATTTAAGAATCTACTAAACTATGTATGTTGACCCAACGGGGCCCTGTTGAAAATATAAAATAAGTTTCTAATGTGCTTGTACTTTTGGTGGAACCCTTGAGGTTATAATGCGTAGCTGGTTAGCTATTTCCGTGAAGCTTGGCCTCTCTGATGGCTCTGCTGACCAGCACCTCTCCATCAAAGATCTCCATTCAGGGTCGCATGATTCTGGAACTGCAGGTCTAAGTGTGTTGCTCACAATCCCACCTGATTATTTTATATGGAAGTTAAATACGGGGAGTTACACATATCTATACATATAGACACAGGTATACATCGGTATGTGAATTACCAATAATAGCCCCATAATGCAAGTCTGCATATGGTTCATCTCCAGTAAGAAGTTCCCACATCACAATGCCGAATGAAAAAACATCGACCTTAAAAAATGGAAAACTTGAATCAGAAATTGAGCCAAAAAAGGAGATAAAACTCATGACCTCGAAGCTCAGAGAGAGATTTTGCACAAACCTTCTCCGAAACAAGGCTACTGCTGCCATTTAGAAGCTCCGGTGCCATCCATGGAAGTGTTCCACGCACACCACCTGAGATTAGCGTTTGACGTTTCACTTTCGATAACCCCAAGTCTCCAACCTGAGGAAGAAAAATGAGATAATCTCATTAAACTATATTTAAACATCGTTTTCTTGTTCAATTTCTACTATTAAATTTCCTTCTCTTGGGCTATTTCCACATTTTCAATTTACTTAACAGCCATCAATCATATGACCAATCAATCGCGACTTAAAGCATGTAAGGAGATACCATTACAACACTACTTACGAAACTTAAGAAACAGCACCATCGAACAGACTCAAATAATGAAATAGGGTTTGGAGATGAGGCCAGATAAACCATGGGTACACCTATTCTTGACCGGAAGCCCGCGGAAGGACGTTGATTAACCGTGCATGCCAACACTAAACTAGTCCATAAGGAGGCGTCATTTAACAAAAAAGATACCAAATCCACATTGATTCACTCAACAGAATGAAACTTCCTTAGTCACTGTTTCGCCCAAATTGGAGCAAACTATACCTTACCCATACTGGTTTACTCCACTAAGGATGCTTAGAACTAATGAGAAAATACAATAAAAATAGAAAACAAGATCACATGCCTTATAAAAAAAATACACCCTAGCTATACAGCTAAATTAAAATTGTTGCTTGCAACTTAGGTTAAATTGAGAACCATTAAGCTCTTATTGTTACTTTTAGGGACACAGAGATGGTATTTTATATATTGCATTTTATTATGAGAGAACCAAAACTGAAGCTACTTGAGAGAACCCCAAATCCCCAACCTGACAAAAATGAAAGAACCAAAGCTAAATTTTATCAAAAATCGTTTTCTAGCTTACTTTCAGGCCCGTCTCATGGATTTGAGAGGCCCTGGGCATAATTAGGAAACATGCCCTTTAAACACGCAAATAGTTTTTGTATGTACAAAAGTTGACCGATACAATAAAACTGTGATAAATGTATATAAAAAATGAATACAAGAAATATGTTATTTCATTTTTCAAAATAATTTTAAAAATAAAAAAATATAAAAAATTAAAAAAAAATAAAACATAATTCTAAAAATAAATAATTTTATATATTAACTACCAATATCAAAATTCACCTTTAGTATTAAATTGTCATTCATTGAGCATTTTGTGAGATAAGTTGTTAATAATCCCGTAATAATTTTTTTTAGAACAAAACTTGCAACATAGTTAAATAATAGATATGATTTAACTTCGAAAATTATTTATGTCCAACTGTAAACTAGTTGTCATATCCCAATTCATTGCTAAGTTTAATACTCCACGCCTCAAAATGATACTAAGCCGGTTATAGATAATTGAAATAGTTTGCTATCTTTTATAATATTTTATCAAGCAGTAAGTGATTAAACGAATACTAATTCAAAAAAAGTATTGGGCTTTAAAAAGGCTAAACAATTTAACATGAACATACACATAATGGACTTCAAATATTTGGTGCCACTAAAAATAGTTGGGCCCTGGGCTGTGGCCTAGCTTGCCCTTGCTCACAACCGGTACTTTTTACTAGAATTTCCCTTTTTCTTGGAATATTTCCGAATATGCATGTTCCTCGACAGTCATCAATCATATGAAACAATCTTTCCCTTCTTATAGCCTTTTGTTTTGAGGGCACCTTTTTAAATATTAATACTAGTTCACAGGACAAAGTAAACCTAAAACTCAAGAAATGGTAAAGTTGTAAAAACAGACACGTCTCTCGTATGGATGCAGACAAAAAGGCCAGCTAAACTCTGTTTACAGTTACTCTTGACAAAAAGGCATCAATGTAACACGCAGGCCAACACTAGAGTAGCCATCATTACACAAAAAGGCACCAACTGATCCTAATTCACTCAACAGGGCCCCCTAGTCACATATCTCCCAAATTGGAGCAAAAAATACTTACCCTCACACTATATCGTTTATCCAGCAAGTCCCCTCCCCTTTTGGTTTAATGCAGTAAGAATGCTTTAAATCTATGAGAACACCCGAAAAAAGACCCATGCTAAACGCTAAAAATATAATTACTGCATGCAAATTGGTTTAGATTGAAAGCATACAGATCTTAATATTACTCCTATATACACAGAATAAGTATTCTAAGCTTTACTACGATTTATTTGGTTTTGCAATTTAAATTTAAACATCCATTCTAAAATGAACCCACATGCAAATTTGGCTATAAATAGAATTTAACTTGGTAAAATCCAATGTCGGAGACGGCAAGTTAGGATTTTTGAATAATATGAAACAACTGGCTTCACGGACTCAGCCTCCAAAGGCACTGTGCTTTCCTACAAGAAATGAGAAATTGCAATCTCTACATATCCATTTCAACTCTACATCCTCACTTACATAACTTGTTTGACAGTTGCAGGAGCAGAAAAATAGAACAAGGAGTTTATTTTGTTGCAAAAAACGCACTCACTATTCCAAACAATCAAAAAAACATAAAACACATCCCTATGCAGCAACGAGCAATCGAGGTCAGCAAAAATAGTCAACTATGAAAGTTTTTGTTGCTGTTACAGTTTATAATTTCAATTTGTCCAAAACACTTATCCTGACATATTAATGTTTTTTGGCACTTTCCAAGAATAATGTTTGAGTTGCAATGAGAAGCCAAATACCATGTTCAAAAGTCAAAACTCAACCATTTTTTATATCTAATCAGATGGGCATAAAAAATCAATATAAAAGCTCCGATAATTTGTCATAATGAATAGCAATCTATTAGGGAGCTAATGTATAATTCAACTTGACAGCTTCAAAAAAGTGTGCATACCAATGTGAGCCCTTCAAAAACATATTGAACTATTCTTTATAAACAACATCCACATGTTATTATTGTAGTACCATTGTATTCAGCAAGTCTATCTTAATGACATTTGGGCAAACCACGAGATTTGCACCGTGACTATCAATCCGTGTAGTATAAAAACATGGGATGCACATTGTTCAGTCATCAGCATATGTATTGCAATGACAAAAATCTATCTAGACTTTAGAATATGCATATAGTAGGATAGATATGACGTACTACCAACCTTGCATACTGGACGGTGTGTATCACGGAGATTGACAAGTAAGTTGTCACTTTTCAGATCGAAGTGTACAATGTTCTTTTCATGAAGGTATTCCATCCCAAAAGCAACATCCATGGCAATTAACAGACGTTTTCGCTTATCCAGATTCCTGATGATAATTGTTTAACCATCAAGGCATCAATATTCCATCACTTTCATTTTCTTATTAGAAATGATGATTGCTTCACATTCATTTTAAAGCTTAAAGAAAGGCAGCAACTCAAGATATGTTACCTCTCATTCTTTTGCAAAGCAGTTCTAAGAGAGCCATTAACCATGAACTCTGTTACCGTAGCAACTGAACCACCAGGACCATCAAGTACAACCCCATAAAAAGCTACAACATTTGGATGATGAAGATCTGCAAGTTTGATTGCTTCATTCCAGAAGTCCTCCCTCTGTAAGTAACACATTTTATTAGACAAATATGTAAAACGAAACAAACAAAACTAAAAAAAAAAAAAAAAAAACTGATGAGAACACAAACCATGCGTTCTTGTTCTGAAGCTTTCCCGGCAAAACATCTGTCGTTTATTCGTTTGATCGCAACATCAGTGCCTCTCCACTTTCCATGGTAAACAGTTCCAAATGTACCAGAACCCAGTTCACGAAGCTCTTCAAGGTCAATATTCTTGATAATCTACAACGCGCAGTGAGAACAAATCATTAGCTGACAGTGACACAGACATCAGATAAGATCAAATCCTCACCTGCAAACGACCAGCACCATCTGAAACTGGAAACCCAAGATTTTGTTTTTCTGGAACTTTAGTTTTGAGATCCTGCATGGATACAACAGCTTAATGTACAAAAAAGAGAAGAAAGCACGATGTTGTGGAAGAAGGAACTTCATAGACAACAACAAAGGATACATGATAATAAAATTGAAGGACCTCAACCTCAACTCCTGACTGCACACTCAGGTTATTATCCTGAGATTCAACACTACAGTTGGCTTCCGACCCATATTCGCTCCTTCCACGTCTAATCGAGTCGGGATTAGAGGGTGTTGATGAATGAAGAACAGAAGCAGCCACACCTTCAGCAACAGCCTGAAGTTCTTGTTTAATCAGCTCCTCTGCTGAACCTGCAAACAGGGTAGAAACATTATAAGAGTAAAAATAACTGAGCAGTAGAGATAGTAACTTCGACCCAAATACTCATAAGGACAATTTGATTATGTGTTTATCTTCAACAGGTTAAAACAGAATTAGCTTAAATAGGAAAAAAGGAAAAGAGTCAAATGGGTTTTTTTGTAATGCATAAAACCTCCCAAATTATGAGACAATATAACTGTTGTGATAATCATATCTGACATCCAGATCATACATAAAATTTAACTTTAGACAAAAAAGTGTTCCAAGCCAACCTGAACCACCCCAATATACCCATTACCCGACCCATTCATTTTGCAACCTCTACCCATCAAAGTATTAAAAATAGATAGAGAAAGAAGTATGCTAGAATACGGACCTTTATCAGAATGACCATGTTCCACACCAACATTCAAGTCCAGATTAGGACTTGGCTGGTAACCTCCCTCGTCAATTAGCGAGTCTGCTCTAGGTGATTCATCAACACCTTCCTTTTTTGTCATTAATTTGCTGGGTCGAGGCGGAGGAAATTGAGGATCGTATCGTAACATCCAAGGATCCTGGTTGCTAAACAGCGAATTTGCACCATCTTGCGTTTGACCAGCCACAATAAACGGATTAAGAGGATCGGTTATCGTAGTCTCAGCTTCACTTCTTGGCTCAGATTGTAAAGGGTATGCATTCCATTCACCAACAGTTGGATTTACTTCTGTTACACGGGCTGAATCACCACCAGGAAACACAGGGCTTGCATCATTACCAGCCAAATTATTCATCGCAGATGTAATGTAACTTGCATCAAGAACCACTTGGGATTTAGCAGCGATGTTATCAAGATTCAGCTCAGTCCCACCTATATTCATCGGTCTACTATCCAAGATATCTTCTCGTGGATTTTCAAGACGAAAGCCACTCTGATCATTGTTGACAAGAACATCATTAGGACGTATTCGTAAATCTTCCATTCTCGCATCAATTGGTCTCAGATTATCATATGTGAGACCAGATTCCACATTATCCTCTCTAATAACAGCTACAGGGGAGTTAGCAGGATACTCCCTTGGAGACTCGCGAACCTGACTGTCTAGAGTTGGTGAAGGACCTCCAACCGGATTAAACACTGTCTCATGCATTACTTGATATTGCATCGGCACAACAGGCTGTTGGACTGAACTTTCGTGACCACAATGAGGAACTTGATGGACCATTACACCATAAGGAGCCGAGACCATAGCATGATCATTTGCAGTAGCCCTGCTAGTTTGCATCATTCTTCTTGTGTCATCAAACCTAAGACTCTGATAAACGGGATTGACATCAGATACATTTGATCTAGGACTTCCATTACGGTCCTGTGCCACTGTATCCGAATGTGCATGAGGCAATGCTTTTTGACACATTATACATCCATCAAATCTCGGCACCGGCTCTGGAAATACTACCTGTTGAGTCGGTACCCTGCTCTCAGAAAACGGCAGTTGTTCAGGGGGCGGAACCTGATTCCATCCATAAGGTCCGGTAATTACCGGAGGAGATATCTGAGATTGAGGTTGAGGTTGATACGTCATGTAGGTTTGATCATGAGAAATCTGGACAACCCTCTCGGGAAAATGTTCCATCCGGACCTCTTGTTGCTGCACATATTGAGGAGCAGGAGCAGGAGCAGGAGCAGGAGCTGGAGCCGGAACAGAAACAGGAACAGGAACAGGAACAGGAACCGGAACCGGAACAGTAACAGTAACAGGAGTTGGGTTTGGTTTATAACTAATGTGTGACGGAGGAGCAATAAACTGGTGTGGCGTGACTCCAATTCCAACGACATTATCATGGAGTTGTGGTTGAGCATACATTGGACCAACACTTCCCATAATCTGAGATGGATACCCCATCTGAGGTGGCGGGACCTGTATATACTCTGTACGACTAAACGTCCCATGGCGTGGATCAACATAAGTCTGAACATAAGATGGTGGCTGAACAACAGAGGGTCCCGGCTGTTGCAAATCATATCTAAATGGCTGTTGCTGTTGTACATGAACAGGTACCGGTCTTTCTAATATTTCCGACTCATGATCCGCAGCTTTAGTAACGGGAACACTTACAGCAGAACTACCACCAGGAGACATCATACCACCCGAAACCGGACCAATCACCTCCCCTTGATCATGTCCTACACTCTCGACACCCCCTTCAGTTCCACTCAGTTCCGAATTCTGCGTAGACGAAGCACTCGCCATACTCCCCTTCCTCGCTATACCCACACCTAGTCCACCACCAACACCAAAACTATCCCCAAATCCATTAACTGCCTCTACATACCTCTGCCCACTATCCTGCAAATCCTTATACCGAATAACACTAGACGCCTCAACATCCGAAAACAAAAACACCCTCAACTTGGCCGACCCATCACCACACCTCTCACACAGCTTATCATACTCCTCCATCATATTCTCCAAATCATCCGGTCTAGAAACCGTGACTAACGCATCCAAATCCTCATCAGGCAACTGATACTTGATCACAACATTCCTACCATACGAATCAAACATCTTCTGAATCAACTCGTTAAACCCAACATTCCGTGGAACACCTATAATCCTCGTATCTCCACCAACATATCTCAACGCTCCATCACTCGGCCTCGGCAATATCTTCCCACCGTAACTACACAGAAACTTAACCTTCCTAACCCTCTCATCCCCACCTTCCTCACTCACTTGTTCAGAAACATTACTTCCACCGGCTGACGCCAAGCTAGAACCATCATTATTACCACCACCAGCCAACGCCAACCTAGTAGTATTATTACTAACACCAGCCGACGCCAAATTTGGTTCAAAACCGTGAGGCGCCAAACCAGTAGTATTATTATGATTAGGACCACCAGAAGGCGCCAAATTCTGTTCAAAACCGCGCGGCACTAAACCAGTACTAATATTACTACCAGCAACACTAGCAGTAGCACTAGTATTATTGTTATTGTACGGATAGGCGTGGGCGGGTGCTAAACCTGGGGCGGCCATGGAAACAGGGAGCCAATTGGCGGGAGCAGGGACTACATTAGGATAATTTAAACCTAAAAAAGCGGAATCGGGGACGGCAGGGGCGGTATTGGGGTAATAAACAGGGCTGCCGGTAGCGATAACTTCGGTACGGGGTAAAGGATTGGAATGAGGTAAAGGAACAGGTCTAGATTCATCTATTGTTGTTCTAGCTATATGAATTGGGCGTAAATTGTTGTTATTGCTATTATTATTATTATTATTCTGATCATAAGCCATACTATATAATCTAATCTAATGAATGAAATAAAACAGTGTGAATTATTTATTTATGAACAAATAAAATTCAAGTGAAGATGAACCTTTTAGGCGGTGAAGAGTGACAGGTGCGATGGTGCACGCAGTCTATGAAAGTTAAAAAAGGTGTCATGGTCAGATAATCTATTTCTATTTATTTTAGTGGAATTTGAGTGTGTGTGGGATTTCTTTTCTTTTTTTTATGTGATGGGGATGAAACAAAATTTGATTGTTATGTTTCACACAAGGGAATGGAAGGATTTGTTTGTTCAAAGATAATTAAGTAATCATCTTGTAAATTAGTATATGGATTAGGATGATCGTTTTAGGAAGTGTTGTGGAAATTAAATTAAACACCGGGAAACTAATACTGAATGGTGTTAGGAGTAGTGGGCATGTAAAGAAAGTCATGCTTAATCTTTCCTTTTCTAAAACTAAACGAATAACCAAATTTTATAGTGGAATATAGTTTTAGAGTAAAGTTATTTTATATACCAAACTTTTCTCAGGGACTCATCTTCATCATTCATTTAAAAAAAATCAATGGCTGAGATTAAAAGCATTTTATTATTTCACATATTTTTTATAATTTAAATATCTGTTAAACCGTTAATCGTTAAGCGAAAATATTTACACCGTCGCGACGAGCATTTAATTATCTTTCTATAAACATGCACTTTGATATACTTTCAAAAAAAGAAAAAAAAAACGTTTTTCTCACGTCTTTTCGTATTTTTTTCCTTTTTTTACGTTACTGAAATTTGCATGAAAAAATCATATATGATTAAACACTAAATTGAATATCACATGTCATGTATGATTTAACACTAATATCACAATATCACATGTGATATTCAAATTAGTGTTTTATCATGTATGATTTTTTAATGCAAATTTCAATAACGTAAAAAAAAACGAAAAAACTTTAAAAAAACGTGAAAAATACGGGAAAAAAAATTGTCGAAAGTATATCAAAGTGCCTATCTATAAAAAAGATAATTAAATGCTCGTCGCAATGATATATTTTTTTTCGCTTAACGATTAACGGTTTGAAAGATGTTAATATTTGTAAAAAAAATGATGAAAGTGAATTTTTTAAATTGTTGGTATTAATCTCATGCATTAGATCAAATAAAAATGGAGGGTGGAGATTGATCCTTTGGTATGTAAAGAATCTTTTGTCCTCAAATGATCTTAAATCATAGTTTTAATGATAAATATGGTTTATGGGTTTGATAACATCAAATAGTCATGAATATTAAGTGTCAATTTCCCCCGTTAATGCTCGTTATTTATATTATTTATATGGATTTACGCTTTTTTTTTTGGTAAAGGGGTTTACCCCGGTAAATATATAACCAAAAAATAATGTTAAGTACAAATGGAATGTGACTGAAGTACCACATTAACCTCAAGCGAAGAGCTTGATAAAACTAGCGTTTATGATGACATGCCATAAACACAAAGAACCTAGCTATATTACATCATCAAACTAGGCATAAACAAGTAAAAAAACTTGTCACAAGCGATCATCCCGCATCCAGCCAATCCACGAAGGGAGCAAGTTAACCCAGGAAGTTTGCCTCCTTAAAAACCCTTTCCAAGAAAAACCCAAAGGGAAAAACCTTGGAGTAGGGAAAAAGAGTACAACCCTTACCCGGCACTCCCTTCGTGTGAAATACATATACTTGGAATCTTCCATTTATCCAGAATCAACCGAGACCGCGAGGTTAGCTTCTTGAACTTGAAAGTAACCAGCTTCAACCGAATAGTAGAGACAATGGTGCTAACCACTTCAGCAACGGTAGACTTCTTACGCTTGAACAGCCTAGAATTGCGCTCCATCCAAACGAAATAAGTAGTAGCAGCAAGCAATAATCGAGAAATGATACTACTAACCGACCGCCCCTTAGATAAAGGAATAAGAACTGTAACAACACTCTCCAACGAAGGTGGGACCGCATCCATACCAGATAAAACCCGTACCTGAAACCAAACCTGCATAGAAAATTGGCACTCAAAAAATAAATGAGAATGAGAATCCGGAACCAATTCACAAAGCGGGCATCTAAGCAAGTCCAAATCAACGTCAGGACCAACATCCCATTGTCGCATCCTATCCTGAGTCTTTAGCTTCTGCTTAATAGCGAGCCACAAATGTATAGCATGCCTTGGAATACAATGAGAGAACCAAGGAACATTACACCATTCAACCAAATCAGCCCTTAGACGCAGTGATTCCCATGCACCCGAAACTGAAAAACAACTAAAGTTACCATCTAGGTTGCGCCATAATAAACCATCATCAGTATCGTTTAGAGTAGGAACCGGGAGAGCAGCTAACAATGGAAATCTAGATAACCAATCCAACGGCCATCGCCAAACATCAGTTGCAATCAGATCATAAACCGAGTCAGATAAATTAAACCCCGCTCGGGCAATATCTCTAGCAGTAAGTAAATCACGAATTGGGCTTAACTGACACCACATATCAAACCAAACCGAAGTGTCCTTCCCATTATTGATCTTATGCCAAATAAAGGGACGAACCTTGGGTCTAATGGCAAGAAGCTTGCGCCAGCCCCAACTAACATCCCCCAAACAAGGGACATCCCAAAAGCTTCTCCCATGGAGTTTATACGAATGGATCCATTGCACCCATAGCGACTCTTTATGTGTCAAAATATTCCAAATGTGAGTAGTCATGAGAGCAATGTTAAAATCCTCCAAACGACGAATACCAAGACCACCTTCTTTCTTTGGCTTACAAACAGATTCCCAAGCAACCTTAGCCTTTCCTCTTTTCATTTCTCCTTGACACCAAAGGAAACCCCTCATAAGCTGCTCTAACTCATGGATAATACGCGTAGGAAGGATAAAGACCGAAGCCCAATATAAATGCATCGAAGATAAAACAGACCTCACCAACTGAAGCCTACCCGCAAGAGATAAGAACTTATTACGCCAATCATTCACACGACCTTCCAATTTTTCAACAAGCACCTTGCAATCCCTATAAAGAAGTCTTGATGATATAAGGGGGACCCCAAGGTACCTGACAGGGAGGGAACCCTCTGCAAACGGCATGGACTGGAGAATAGCAGCTTTAATAGCATTAGGAACATTACAAAAGAAAGCTGTACTTTTAGGGATACTTGGGACAAGACCCGAAAAGTTCTTGAAATCCTCCAAAGCCTGCATAATGACATTAACAGAATCCTGATGGCCTCTAGCGAACAAGAAGAGGTCATCTGCAAAAACAAAGGTTAATAATTCTCTGTTGCTCACACAAATGATGAAACTGAAAATCTACTGCATTCGAAACCTTTTTCTGCAATATAAGAGTTAGCACTTTCATAACCAGCGTAAACAAGTATGGAGATAACGGGTCACCTTGTCTAAGGCCCCGCTTACCTTTAAACCAGCCATGAAGATCCCCATTAACACATATGGAATAAGACGTAGATGAGATACATACCATGATCCAGTCAACCATTTTGGAGTGAAAACCAAAACCAATCAGAATGGCCTTAAGAAAAGTCCAATCAACCGTATCATATGCCTTCTGAATATCAACCTTAAATGCACATCTAGGAGGACCTCTCCCTCTATGATAATTCCGCATAAGCTCTTGAGTAAGTAATATATTATCAGATATACGACAACCAGGAACAAATGCAGATTGATTAATACTAACCAACTGACCAAGGCCCTCTTTAATATGATTAGCAAGGATTTTGCTAATGCATTTATACATGACATTACAGCAATAAATAGGCCTATAGTCATTAATCTTAGACGGGGTAGACACTTTAGGAATCAAAGAAATAATGGTATGATTAATCTCCTTGAGAAGCTTACCATTAATGAAAAAATCACGAACAGCAGTCATTACCTCAGCACCCACAATATCCCATGCTTTCTTAAAGAAAGCAACCGTGTAACCATCGAGACCAGGATCTTTATCATCCCCCATAGAAAATATAGCATCCTTAATCTCCGCATCCGTAACATAACGAACCATCGAGCCAGCCAATTGATGAGGAAGAACATTAGAGAATATACCATAATCATCAAAGAGAGTACAATTTCCTTCCATACCAAGAAACTGTTCATAGTGAGCAACAAAAGCACCTGCAACCTGATTACCCTCGTACAAGACATTGTTTGCATCTCTAACCAATTCAATTCGATTACGGGCACATTTGCTTTTAACAATATTGTGAAAATAGGCCGTATTAGAATCACCTGCATGAAGCCATTGAACTTTAGATTTCTGCTTTAAAAACTGTTCTTCATCTAACGTAGCCTCCTTATATGCAAGAAGATAGTGAGCATGTTCATCCCGTAAGTCTGAATTAGATGGATCTGTATCAATAGCCTTTTGGACCTCATCTAACTCCTTCCGAATCCTAACCACCCGCTCATGCAGATTACCTTGACTGTGCAAAAGCTTACGAAAAGGAGATTCCAGCCCCTTTAAGCGTTGAACCACACGATACATAGCACAACCATGAACATTAAGATTCCATCCCGCAGTAACCGTATCACTAAACCCATCTTTATGAACCAATAAGTTAGAGAATTTGAACGGTTTAGGCTTAGGCTTAGTTACCTGGGGAATACGCAGAACACACGAAGAATGATCTGAAATACGATAAGGTTGAAATATAGCAAACGAACCTGGAAACGAGTCAGAACTCCGATAGGTTTCCACCTTCATCTTTTAGCCATTTGCAGGAGTCCGAATCCAGCGACAATGAAGATGATGAGGAAGAGATTCCGTTTTCTGTTCCCAGTTACGTTGTAAAAGGAAGAGTTCAATGTTGTGTTCCTTTACCTGAAGGGACCAGAGTATTATTTCCCACATGTTCCCCTTTCCAAAAAGGATGTAATGGAGGAGGGGAGTATCTCATTCGGACGATTAATGAAGCTGCAAAAGTTTGGTGGTGCTGGGAAAAGGAAGATGATATTAGAAAGAAGTGGTTACAAGAGCATAGTGCTTTTTGCGAATGGTTCTCCGACGTTAACTGGACCATTCATTTTTGCGAACCAGTTATGATGCACGACGAATACACCTTGGCATGGCCTACATGTAACCCCAATCGCAAGATTTGCGATGGAGGAAAATACCCTGAACCTAAATGGCTCAAACGCAAAGAATGGGCATGTTTTGACGAAGATAAGAGAAGCAATGTAGGATACAGGGGAATCTCATTTGAAAATTGGTTACTCGTAAAGTTTGGGTATGCTCAAATTGATAAGGAAAAAAAGGCTAGGTTTCGTTTCGAATGGGCACGAGCTAATTTTCTACAAAAAAGATACTCCATGACTCGTTATATTTCGCCACATGTTTGGGACCAGCCTTATTCAATTAAAGATATGGAAGAAGTCGGGCAAGCTCAAAGGCCCCCATAGGAGCCCCGCGGCTCTAAGTCTAACTTAAAGACTCATTAATAAGGAAAAGTGCTCTTTCGGGAGACAACCCAAATTATCCCTTTCTTTTGTTTTTATTTCCTTTCTGTTGGGTTTTGTGTTTTCTAACCATTTTTGCAGGAGACAAAGAAGTAATTACTGCTGCAGTTGTTGATCTGAACAGAGTTACGGCGTAACTCATCTTGGTGATTACGCCGTAACCAACATTTTAGCAGCAGAATTCTTAACGCATTACCAATTATGGCGTAATACCATCCCAGTGGTTACGCCGTAACTATTCGCTTCACAGCTCATACCAGGTTTTGCCAGTTACGGCGTAACTCTCTCATAGGAGTTACGACGTAACTCTCCTCTGCTTTAATTCTTTCATTTTAAAACACAGTAACCTTGTATTAGTTTTTAAATGAACTTTTTGGGTGTGTTCCCTGTAAACCCTCACGAGACTTCACTCGTCCACTTGGGACACCAAGTGGTTTAAAAGGCTTGTTGCATTCGCTAAATGCAACCGTGATTCCTACGAAAGTGAGTTAGGTTTGTTTTTCTTTTTATTTTTTCTTTTTAGAATTATGCTTGTCGGTATTGTGATTTCAGGGATTGAAGTTTGTTCATGACACTTAAACGAAGGCACGATCCTTTCTCGTGAGCCTTCTTCTTTTTGGAGCAAATTTCAGGGAAGTTCTCGCTCTAATTCTACCTTTCTCTTCACCTTTATTTTAATGCCTAGTACAAAAGGGACTTTGTACAATTCAAGTGGGGGGACGGGAGTAGAATTATCTCTTGAACTTTATTTCGCCCTCATTTTTCTAGTTTATTTTGAAAAATTATGCCATTTTTAAAATTTTGACATGTTTTTCCGAACCTAACTAGATTAGACCTTAGCCGAGCACATACAACCCTTGATATTACATGGTGAGATTAGCCTTATCCGTTTCCTATATTTTACCCCAAATCCACCAAATTATGAGTGTGCCGGTAGCTTGTAAACTTTAGAACTTGGCCTTTGCATCATTTCGAGACCATAGACGAGGTATGTTGAGTTAGCTCGATGTATTTGGACTTTTCAATTTTAGAAGGCAGTATTATAGGATTATCACCCAAACAGCCTACCATTGTGAGTCTATCGATTAGTCACCTCGACTTTTCGACCCCCATGTGAAACCCTTTTGTTGCACTCCCCTTTAGTGCAAGATACCCCTAGATACACCCTTCTGAGCCATTCCTTTCATTTTGTCACCCCAATATATTATTTCGTTATACCCTTACACCTTAGCCTACCCTGTAGTCTTTATTTGTAATTGGGAAGTCATCATTTGCCTAAGTTCAAGGTTCGAGTGGAAAGGTTTGGAAATCACGCTTTCATCGACAACAATTATGAAGATCATTGAAGACCCCCCGAATTCCCATTGTTCATCTCAAGTGGGGGGATGTTATGTTATCATGTTATGTTTAAAAAAAATAAAAAATAAAAAATAGTTGATTAAGTTATGATTTTGTAAAGTGCGATGTTATAAGCACTATAGTATGAGCTTTATTGTTTAGTATCGAGGAGGCCACCTCGGTCACATTGGAAGATTGGAGTTGGAGTTATACCAACTGAAGAAGAAAAGGTAGTGTGCCCATCACGACGTCCTCTAATGACACATCTACCTTGCATTTCATGATCCGGTCTCTAGACTTCTAAGCTTGAACTTTGGGCGGACGGTAAGTGGTGATGACTTAGTTATATATATAGACTACCTGCTTGTTTTTCATTTTACACCAATTATATATCCTATGTGTTATCCTACCCTTTAGTCATGAATCGTGTCTAGGTGATGCAGCGAGCAATATTTGGTGTCTTGGCCATGGATTTGGTCATGTATCATTGATTTTGTCCACTTCGCCGTGACATGTTAGTAATGACGAGTCATCCCTTAACCTTTGTCGTGTCTACCCATATTGCCTTCGAGAATTGTTTAGCCCTTAACTCTAGTGGTGGAGATTTGTGTAACCGCCAAGCTTATGATAGAATACATGCTATGACTGTGCGATTGAGTGATCACCCCGAAATTGACACTTAGAATAGTTGAGAGATTTGAGTGTTTGTTCCCCTTTCGTGAGGTGTTCGGCTTTGTTTTATTCTAGCATAAGGGATTTGTAAACTCATATTTTCCAGGTTTTGGGAGATATCTTTTTAGGAATCTATCTAATAAGGTCTACTTGAGGGCAAGTAGAGTTCAAGTGGGGGGATATTTGATAACATCAAATAGTCCTGAATATTAAGTGTCAATTTCCCTCGTTAATGCTCGTTATTTATATCATTTATATGGATTTACGCTTGTTTTCCATTGTTTTACACTTTCAGGTAAATTACGAGCATTGGAGCTAAAGAGACACGGAAATGGAAACATTACTAAAGATTTATCACAGTATGCTTATTTTGAAGAAGTTACGGCCTAACTCATCTCTCACATTACGCCGTAACTATTGCGTGACCCAGAAGTCCAACTTATCAAGAGGTTACGGCGTAACTCCTCCCAAAGGTTACGACGTAACCCCATTAGGTCAAAAGAGGTTTCACGCCGCTGATACTTACGCCGTAACTACTGCTACACTTACGACGTAACCGAGTTTATTGAAGACTACGGCGTAACCACTTCTTAGGTTACGCCGTAACTAGCAGATCTAGTGCATTTACGAAGAAATAGAAGGTTACGGCGTAACTCCTCTATTGGTTACGCCGTAACCCAGACCTGGCCTATAAATACCCCACGAATTCTAGCATTTCAAAGCATCCCATTCCACACACAACACTCTGAGAACGTGGGAAAAAGCTTAAGGGAGGTCTAGGGAAGCATACGGAGCTGTTTCCAAGGGAGAAGTCACACCATTACGATAAGCTTTAGCGTTTATTATTTCTTTTACTTTCAATTCATTTATTTCGTACCTTTGAATATTGAATTGATGTGCATGATTAATATGAGCGGCTAAGCACCCTTTGGTGCTAGGCTAGTTATGATTCCTTAATTGTTTTGTTTGCGTTTACCTTTACTTCCGTACAATTATTTCTAAGTGTATGCATGCATAGTTCTTTGGTAGTCACCCCTGGTTCGGTAGTTTTGAATGGCGATAGAGGCCAATTGCCTAGGAGATATGACCAACTGACCCTAGGTGAGCGGACTGAGACGGGAAGGGTAAGATATGATCAACTGACAACCCTTTCTACTTGTGCGATTTGACCAACTGATCACCTATCGTTTGGATGAACTTAAGAATTGGGGGGGGGGGGTGTAGTGTCTAAGTTCCTAACGGCCGGGCACTCACTATTTAGAATCTAGCATGTAGCAGTACTTAATGACTCGGATTAGGGGACCAGGAACAACAGGACTTATGACGGTGCGCCTGATTTCTCCTATGGTGGCATCTTTGCTGATAGGTTAGGGCGAATTGACCAAATGCTGTCCTCTCGAATTTCACCCCACCTGAAGTAATTGGAAGTAGGTAGACGTAGACATAACTAGTTAGGAGGATTAACTAGGTTAGCACCACTATTCTTCTATTGATTTCCCTTCTACCATTTATTTGCTTTTATATTCTGCATTAGTAGTTTAATTAATTAAAACCTTATGAAACCATTTATATTCTGTGACAATTAGACTTGGTAATTATCCGACACACATAGCTCTTGTGACGACCTCGGCTTTACCATTTACTACACTACACACGACCGGGTACACTGCCCGTTAGTGCATTAGGGTAGACCATAGGTATAGCGAGACACTATAAATATTAAGACCTGGTCAGTAAAACCTGCATCAAGTTTTTGGCGCCGCTGCCGGGGAGCTATATTAGGATTAATATTAAGTCTTTCATTTCATTTTTAAACTTTTCTCACGATCATATTTCAAGTTTTCAGGTACCATGGAAGTTGTTAACATCGATGACCTCACTCTTGAGGAATACTTGGCGTTGACTAGAGCTGATCAAGGGCCGGGTCTCGTAAGACCGGCAATCGGAGCGGATGTTCGTTTCGAGATTAAAAACCAATTTATGAGGGAGCTTCGCGCTAACCCTTTTTCAGGAAACAGGGACGAAGACGCATATGAGCACGTTGAAAATGTCCTATACATCGCTAGCCTTTTCAACATCCCGGGCGTGTCTCATGATGCTGTTATGCTCAGGGTCTTCCCAATGACTCTCACTAGGGCAGCCAGAAGATGGATCGAAAGATTGCCCGTCGGGGCAGTTAATACTTGGGCGCTACTAAAGAAACACTTTATCCAAAGATATTGCCCACCATCAAAGATTTCTAATCAACTTTTGGAGATCCACAATTTCAAACAAGAAGACGACGAAACTCTGTATCAAGCTTGGGACAGATACAACGATCTTCTTTATAAGTGTCCTACCAATGATCTAAATAACCAGCAGAAGGTCAATATTTTCTACAAAGGAATAAATGTAACTACGAGACAGATGCTGAACTATCAAGGACCTATCCCAAATATAACTCCTACTATGGCAATTGAAGCCATTCAAAAAATGGCGGACCATTCTCAAAAATGGCACGACGGTGGAAGTAAAAGAAACCAAGGTGGAAGTTTCGACGGAATTGCAACAATCGCTAGTAAAATTGAAAGCCTCAGTCGAGATATGCTAAAGGTCAGAGAAACCGTTCATGCCATCCAAGTGGGTTGTGAAAGCTGTGAAGGAGGACATCTTACGAAAAATTGTCCTCATATGGACGAAGAAGATATTGAAGAAGCTAAGTATGGAGATAATCGACCATTTTACGGTGATAATCGAAATAGTAATGATTATCGTGGAAATTACAACCGTGGGCCTTATGGAGAAAGAAAGCCCAATCTTGAAGAAACAATTAACAAATTCCTGGAGACTTCGGCCCAGAAACAAAAAGAACAAGATATTTGGTTAAAGGGTTTCTAGGAGAAGACTAACAAGAATCTTTCCAGGTACGACGAAACCCTAACAAATCTTGGAGCGATGATCGAAAAACTCAGTGCTGAGATTGATGGAATGGAACTTAATGAAGTCAAGCGCAAAGAGGAATGCAATGCTGTTTTTACCAATGATTCTCAAAATGTGATTGAGGAATGTGTCGACTTATTGAATGTCGCGAAAACCGACCAACAGGAAGAGTTACGCCGTAACTACTTCCCTGAGTTTCGGCGTAACCATGCTCCGGAAGGGACATCCATGTTAGGATCCAGTTTATTCTCGGTTAAGAATGTTAGCACAAGTGGGGTAATCGTTCCATGTTCTGCTGGTAAAATTGATATTTTAGGGATAGTAGACTTTGGGTCCGGTGTAAACATCATGCCTCTATCCATTTTCTTAAAACCGAGGATAATCCACCTTTGGGAAACGGATATCGTGATTGATTCAGGTACTGAAACTAAGATTACCCCTTTAGGTATTACAGGTGGTATGTGCGTAAAGGTCGACAAATTTACCTCAGCCCCCGAATTTGTGGTAGTCGATTATTTTAACAACAAAAAGGAGCATTTGATTCTTGGTAAATCATTCCTTGACACATTGGCACAATACCGTGGAATCTATGGAGATGTTGTGGAGTTTAAATTGGATAAAACCTTGAGCCTTGAGCCAGACAAAATCGTTACAAAGGAACCACCAAAAATAGAATTAGATGACTCCGGTTTCCACCTTCATCTTTTAGCCATTTGCAGGAGTCCGAATCCAACGACAATGAAAATGATGAGGAAGAGATTCCGTTTTCTGTTCCCAGTTACGTTGTAAAAGGAAGAGTTCACTGTTGTGTTCCTTTACCTGAAGGGACCAGAGTATTATTTGCCACATGTTCCCCTTTCCAAAAAGGATGTAATGGAGGAGGGGAGTATCTCATTCGGATGATTAATGAAGCTTCAAAAGTTTGGTGGTGCTGGGAAAAGGAAGATGATATCAGAAAGAAGTGGTTACAAGAGCATAGTGATTTTTGCGAATGGTTCTCCGATGTTAACTGGACCATTCATTTCTGCGAACCAGTTATGATGCACGACGAATACACCTTGGCATGGCCTACATGTAACCCCAATCGCAAGATTTGCGATGGAGGAAAATACCCTGAACCTAAATGGCTCAAACGCAAAGAATGGGCATGTTTTGACGAAGATAAGAGAAGCAATGTAGGATACAGGGGAATCTCATTTGAAAATTGGTTACTCGTAAAGTTTGGGTATGCTCAAATTGATAAGGAAAAAAAGGCTAGGTTTCGTTTCGAATGGGCACAAGCTAATTTTCTACAAAAAAAGATACTCCATGACTCGTTATATTTCGCCACATGTTTGGGACCAGCCTTATTCAATTAAAGATATGGAAGAAGTCGGGCAAGCTCAAAGGCCCCCATAGGAGCCCCGCGGCTCTGAGTCTAACTTAAAGACTCATTAATAAAGCAAAGTGCTTTTTCGGGAGACAACCCGAATTATCCCTTTCTTTTGTTTTTATTTCCTTTCTGTTGGGTTTTGTGTTTTCTAACCATTTTTGCAGGAGACAAAGAAGTAATTACTGTTGCAGTTGCTGATCTGAACAGAGTTACGGCGTAACTCATCTTGGTGATTGCGCCGTAACCAACATTTTAGCAGCAGAATTCTTAACGCATTACCAATTACGGCGTAATACCATCCCAGTGGTTACGCCGTTACTATTCGCTTCACAGCTCATACCAGGTTTTGCCAGTTACGGCGTAACTCTCTCATAGGAGTTACGACGTAACTCTCCTCTGCTTTAATTCTTTCATTTTAAAACACAGTAACCTTTGTGGAAAACTAGAAGGGGGGGTTGAATAGTTTTACCAATTTAAAACTTCCTTTTAAATATTTAGATCGACTTATGTCAATCTATTTGATTGTTTATGTTGGACGTTGATAGATAGATGTATAAACATATAATGAAAGATAAAGAGTAAGAAACTCATCACCACGACACAAGTTATTTATAGTGGTTCGGCTACAAGGACACCTTCCTTGACCTACTCCACTCCCCGAGTCACCTACTCGAGAGTTCGTAAGCACTACACCAACTCCTTATGGCGGAGAAGCCTTCACAACGTCGCTTAACCTTTTTCCGGTACAAAGCTAAATACCGAGTTCTTTCACACCAAGGCGAACCACACCTAACACAACGTCGCCTACCCTTTATACGGTGCTAGGCTAACCACCGAGTTCTTTCACACCTTAGGAGAACTAATCCTATCACAACGTCGCCTACCCTTTATACGGTGCTAGGCTAACCACCGAGTTCTTTCACACCTTAGGAGAACTAATCCTATCACAACGTCGCCTACCCTTTATTAGGTACTAGGCTAAGCACCTAGTTCCATTATGGAGGAACTACTACCCTTCACGACACAACACCTATTATCAAGGAGATCTACTCCTTGTTACAACACCATCAAGGATATCACCATCCTTGTGAATAAATAAACACTTATATGTATAACGATGCACCTCATCGATTATACGACCTAAGCATTCTTCTCAAATGCTACTTGATTTGATTCTTCGGCATCCTTCACTAATGCCTTTGACACAACGCTTGGCATCCTTCACTAATGCCTTCGTCTTGACACCTTAAGCATTCTTCACTAATGCTTTTACGCGGATGATAAGCATCTTTCACTAATGCTTTCATCTTGACACTTTCGGCAATCTTCACTAATGCCTTCAACCCAACATCTATGGAGAAAGGAAGAACTATCAACAAGAGAACCTTCGTTGTCTTGATGATGACGAAGCATGGCAACTCATGGACTTGAGCTTGCACGTCTTCAAGATGTGGTGATCTTTCCTCTAATAGGAATCTACAAGATCACACAAAAACAAAAGAGAAAAAGGCTACATAGATCTCTTGGATCTGAGGTTAGAGGGTTAGAATACTTGGGGGAAGTATGTGTGTAAAGGGATGAATAGAAAGGAAGAAATGGCTCTCTATTTATAGAGGAAATTCACTACTGTATCCCCGGATCCCACGGATCCCTTCCACTTGGGATCCGGCTAGCACAAAGCCAGGGATCCAGTGGTCCGCTCCTCTTTGCCCATGGGTATTTTGGGTTATGGGTCATGGGTCATGGGTTATGGGTTGATCCATGGTTTTCAATCTAGATACAATGTACCTTAAGGATACATTGAACTTGTGTAAGTGGTATATATAAAACCATGGGTTATAGGGTCAAAAACCATTTGCTAGTTTTTATCTTTTTAGTATATACTTACTTTTACCCATTTTAGTATATACTTGTTTTTACCCATTTTAGTGTACTTAATATAAGTATGTATTAACCCAATATGTAAACACTAGTTGTTGTTGTTAGGAATTAGAAATTCCAGATATTAAAGAGTCGGTCACCTCAAGTATATGTAATCGTTAGAAAGCTCGTAGTCGTAGTTATTTTAAGTTAAGTAGTATTTAGTTAAGTAACACCGTGGAGGACGGACGGGTCTTTACCCACTGTATGCCTGATCCACAGCCCGATGTGTGGCGATTTATGTAAGACTATAAATACTCTCTACCTTCCAAGGTAGAGAGTTGGAGCTCATAATAATATCTTTCACTTTCTCTCACTAAGTTCCCTAAACCTCTAACTTTCTCTCTCTAGAACCTCATTCATACGCCACTTTGTGTTATGGTTTGATGTGTATGTGAAAACTAATATCTTACAATTGGTATCAAGAGCCATGGTTAGATCATATCTTGCACATCTTTGGATTTCTAGTGGTTTTTAGGTGGTTTTTGAGTTTGAAAAAGTTTAGTGGTTTGTGCATCATTTGGTTGATTTCTTGTGTTAAAGTTTGGATTTTGTTAGTACTTTTATGTTTAGAATCTTCACAAGTGTTTAGGTTTTCATTTGGTAAGCTTGAATCATCTTGGTAGGGTTGTTTTTGGATTGAAAAGTGATGTTTATGAGTTTTTTCTTGCTAGCGACTTAACACACGGAATTCTTTCTTCGTAGCGACTTGCTTTACAAATTTGTAAGCGAGTTACAGTTTTGGACCTAGCGACTTAGAACTAGCGACTTACAGTACAAGTAGTGGAATTTCCACCAGAGGTAGCGACTTGGTCTGTAGCGAGTTGCTATTTAGCGACTTGTATCTTTAGCGACTTGAGTAGCGAATTGCTGCCAAAATTTTGCTAGCGACTTGAGGCTTAGCGAGTTACTACTTAGCGACTTGCACTCGTCTAGTGACTTGGGACTTTAGCGACTTGGGAGTGTAGCGAATTAGGTGTTAGCGACTTGGTGCATTTTCTTCTAGCGACTTGGGTGATTGTTTACGGTTTTCTCTTGATTTAGTAAAATCCCGTGAAAGAATCTATTTCCCGGTTTAATCATAGAGTTATAAAATCCCGTATAATCTATTAACATGTCTACCAACGTTCCTACTATCATCTCCACTGTTGCCGAGGATGTTCAAGCAGCTGGCTCAGATACTCGTCCACCCATGCTTGACAGAACTGACTACGATTCTTGGGCTCAACGAATCAGACTTTACTGCCTTGGAAAGGAAAATGGTGTCAACATTCTCAAATCCATTGATGAAGGACCGTATCGAGTTGAGACGACCAGAGATATACTTGACACTAATGAAGATGGAACTCCTATTTACGGAATGGACAGACCTAAAATGTATGATGAGCTTGATGATAAGGAGAAAAAGAGATTCGATGCAGATATCAGGGCTTCTAACATTGTTCTTCAAGGTCTTCCTAAAGACATCTACAAGCTGATCAATCACAACACCGATGCAAAGGCAGTATGGGATAATGTCAAGATGCTTATCTCAGGTTCAGAATTAACTATGGAAGACAGAGAATCACAACTCTATGACGAATTTGAACACTTCAAGATGAAACCAGATGAGAGTGTCTATGAGTACTATGTGAGATTTCATAAGTTGGTGAATGACATGAGGAACATCAGAATGACTATGCCTAACATTCAGCTGAACTCAAAATTTGTGAACTACATGAATCCCGAATGGCACAAGTTTGTCACCTCTGTGAAGCTCACTAAAGGATTGAAGAATACAAACTATGAGCAACTCTATGCCTTCCTCCTTCAGAATGAGAGACATGTTATGTTTGAAAAATTGGTTCTCAATCAGTTCAAAACCAACCAGGGAGAGACAAGCTCGTCCAATGACTCAACTGCCTTCTACTCAAACATCGGAATCACAACCAAAGCTTCACAAGTCATACCATTGGGTAATGGTAATCACAAACTCATTCCTGATCCTATGTTCAAACAAGCTGATGCTGATGCACACGTGGGTAACTTCATTAATCAACTAGCTCTTCTGATTAGTCAAAACATGAATTCTCTCCCACAAACCAACAACAACCTCAGAACAGCATCTAACCCACACAATCAAGCTACTGTTAAAGATGGAAGGATCGTGGTGCAACCAGTTCAGGAAAGACAGTATGATCAGGGAAGAGGTGGAACTGGAAGAGGTTATGTTGGTAACCAGAATCGAGGAAGGAATGGTAACCAAGGTCAAGCTAAGCCGATCAAATGTTATAACTGTGGTGGTGAGGGACACATTGCAAGAAACTGCACATCTCCAAAGCGTCCACAGAATGCTGATTACTTCAGAGATAAGTTTTTAAATGAACTTTTTGGGTGTGTTCCCTGTAAACCCTCACGAGACTTCACTCGTCCACTTGGGACACCAAGTGGTTTAAAAGGCTTGTTGCATTCGCTAAATGCAACCGTGATTCCTACGAAAGTGAGTTAGGTTTGTTTTTCTTTTTATTTTTTCTTTTTAGAATTATGCTTGTCGGTATTGTGATTTCAGGGATTGAAGTTTGTTCATGACGCTTAAACGAAGGCACGATCCTTTCTCGTGAGCCTTCTTCTTTTTAGAGGAAATTTCAGGGAAGTTCTCGCTCTAATTCTACCTTTCTCTTCACCTTTATTTTAATGCCTAGTACAAAAGGGACTTTGTACAATTCAAGTGGGGGGACTGGAGTAGAATTATCTCTTGAACTTTATTTCGCCCTTATTTTTCTAGTTTATTTTGAAAAATTATGCCATTTTTAAAATTTCGGACAGAAGAAGATTATGGAAAAACTTACTCGAAATCTCACTTATCAGATTCCATTGTGGAAGACAGAATTTTTTCTGAAGAATTCGCCATGATATATCTGATCCATGCATAATATCATGAAAAATGGATACAAATTTTTTACTGCTACTTAGTATCGACAATAGGTCTGAAAAAGTATCTAAAAATAAAAACTTTAGATATCTGTACCCTGTCGAAGTAAGAAACCATGGCATATATGTTTGGAATAGATTCCATTTTGAGAGAGTTGAATAAGCACTATCTCGTTCTCGTTGAAAAGTTCTATACATCTGCCCTTTCTCAACGCATTTCTTTAGACAAAGACTCCGTTTTTTCCTCTTTTCGGATGGTAAATATTTTTCAGAACATGGAGTGTGAATCAACCCCATGTTTGAATTGAAATTGAGATACTGATACAAGTTCTTCCCTTCTGAATCAGATAGATTCATATCTGAAAGAGGTTGACAATAAGTTCTTTCAAAATTGACTATTTGTCACTCTGTTAGAGGTGTTCCAGAAATGTCGGCGATCGAGTAAATAGCTCTACGAACGAGTGGATTGGATCGACTTGGAAAATGGAAAGATTTGTACAAGTTATACATTTCGCCACCACTTTGTGGAAAAGCCTTAGGTATTAATATGTTAGATACCTGTGATTCGATTGCTGAAATAGTATCTCTCCCCCAAAAAGCATGTTTTTTTACCGACGCACAAAGAAAATATTTTGTTGCGAGGGTGGTTCAACCGGTTGAAACATTCCATTCAAAAAACAAGTGAATTTAAATCGGGTCAACCCGATGGATTGGGACGAAAAAACGGGTCAAATTAAACCGGGTCAACCCGCCGGGTTTTAAGCGTCCAAGGTCAACCCGATTTTCGATGTGTATTAATAGTTTCCTTTTGAAACATATGTTTTCAACATTTTCTTTTTTAGATTCAACTTTTCATTTATCACTTTTTGGTTTTTACTTTGTATATAGTATAGATATAAATAAATAACTATACGTGAATGATTAAGGATAAAGAGGAACTCATAAGTAATTAGACAGTGAAGTTATGTAATTGTTAGCCTCAAAAGTGAAGTCATTTATGTAAATTGCATTAACATCATTATTTACTTATATGCAAAGACTAAATTAGTCAAATAACATGATTAGACGTATTTGTACATATAAGGGTATGTTTGGCGTAATGGGCTGAGGCCGGGGCTTGGGCTTGGGCTGAGGTTGGGGCTTTTATTATAAGCCGAAGTTGAAATTTGTATTTTGGTAAACTTGTTTGGCAAATGGGCTTAAGCTTAGGCTTATTATTGCAAAATTACAAAAATGACATAATTGAGTTTTTGTATATGTTAAATATTTTTGTAGGTAAATAAGTAATTTATTCTTCAAAAGCTTCGGGCTAAAGTTTTTAGCCCCGTTTATGGGGCTAAAGTTTTAAGCTCTTTTTAGGGGCTTATGATTTCACAAGTCCGCATGACAAACGAGACTTATTTTATAAGTCAGCTTATTTTAAAAGCCCAAGCCTCATAAGTCTCGCATAAGCCTTTCGCCAAACACAACCTAAATAGTCTCATTGAGTTATATAACCTTGAGCAACATGCCAATGCCAATTTAAAGTGACTCAGCGTGTTGGTGCACTCAACCTTGAGTTATATAAACCTTCTTATGTGGAGACAATGATCTCTATATCTATTAATTACATGAAATCGATAACTATTACTACTTCCGTCCCAAAATTTAAGTCTATTTGGACTTTTTGAATCCAACTTTGACTTTAAATATTTTTGTTTGTATTATATAATATTTGATGCAGATATATGAATGGATTGTGTTTTAAATGTATTTTTCATAGTATAATTTTATCAAATATTATATAATATAAACAAAAATATTTAGAGTCAAAGTTTGATTCAAAAAGTCAAAATTGACTTAAATTTTGGGACGGAAGGAGCACTAATGATTTCGTCGAAATCTACTGTTTGATATATATATATATATATATATATATATATATATATATATATATATATATATATACTAGTTTTCGAAGCCCGCCCAATGAGCGGGCATGACTTATAATTATTTGTTTGTTGTTTATTGTTAACTGAAGTATATGGGTAGAAATTGCCATATTTGAGTAATATAAAAACTACGAAAAACACATATACGGTCAAATTTAGATTACAAAACATGTTTAAAACATCCTTGGAAATATATCACTTTCCTGGAGCTCAGGTACATCAAGCTATACAAAATGTGAACTCATTGGATGTGAATACATCCATAACTATAGTCTACAAATTCAATGGGCCTACGAAAAGTCTAAAAGTAATAAAAAATACTTTACCCTTTGAGTCATTGTTATGTCTTCAATAAACTAATTTTTTTATTTCGCTATAATAATTGTAAGTACAGAGTTGAATTCTATATACTGCACCAAAGGAACTCAACCTTTTTTTTGTCCTATTTCGCGTTTGATGAACAATAAGGGAATTGACTTGATAATGGAATACTAACCTACTATGTGAGTGTAGAAACGGGTTAACACAATACTTGAATGTAGATACCACGTGCTCACAGGGATTCCATGACATGATTCAGCACAAAAGAAGAATCCGTAGGCGAGTAATCTGCTATCAACCGATTGTTAGAAATAGTGGCCAAACTTCCTTTTGCCCTTGTTAGTTGTATGCATATAGTTGGCGTAAGCATTATCCAAATTCGGTGATGACGAATGGCTATAGGCTATAATGTATGTGAGCCAGGAAGAATGAATATTACTCAAAATATGTGTATAAACAAAAAACCAAAAGGAAGATATACTTACGGACTTACCTGTCTTATAACGGGCTTGCAACAGACTCAACGGAGAATGCAACTTCAGCAGTCATGCCTGGTTAACATGCCTACATAAAAGGGTCGTGTTATAATAAATTGTTAAGCCAAGAGGCATTGTTACCATTAGGACCGAGTATAATGCTAGCGGTGCTATCTAAGTCTGTTGTGAATTTATGGTTTTATCCTAGATTTTGCACACTTGTAAGTTTCGGCTTCGTGTTTGAACATTTTAACGGCAAAACTGTCTGTAAGACTCATCCACATAACAAAGGACATCATATCATCATCAAAAATAGTAATAAATGAAACTCATCTCTATAGTATTAACCTTTTCATAGTGATTAATCGCAGCCTGGCCCTTTCTATGTTTAACCTATATGCTGCACAAACAATTTATAGAATTTGGATTAATAAAAAATAAATAAAATGGAGCACGTCAATTTAAGTGAAGCAGGTTAAACTATGTGTACGGGAGTTAGAATAAAATAGCAGTGGGCCACTTACGTTTGCGTGATGTTGATTGTGTGGTTGTTGCTCCATAGTCAGTTGTGGAACTCCCAGCTTCTGAATCGTACATGCCTGCAATTATCGGAGCATAAAAGGATCAGTAACATGTCGGCCGAAAGTGACAAACAATTTGACAATGACTTGGCATAGTACTAGAAACCACCTGTGCACATTTCTATGAACCTCCTTTTGCGAGTTTCATATGCATGTCGGTTCCTCGTGTTTTTAGAAGCATTTGGGTGGCGTGTCCCGCTAATTGCACCTGCAATAAAAAAATACAAACCTAATGTAAAACCTTGGCGTGCAGAATGTGCAAGAATAAATATGGATAGCACAACCTGCGCTGGTCGTTCTTAGGCTCTTTGTTGTTGTGTATGCCGGAGGCCAACTAAAGCAGTATGAGGATCCTCAACAACGTGTCTGTGAAGCTGGTTTTCTATGGGGCATTCTGCAGGGATCAAAGAAGGTTCGGTATCCCTGTGTATGAGTCCACTCCAAAAATCCAATATGACTGGTGTTACACCCGAATCCCGTTTGTTATAAAATGTATGATTAGAATATATATTAAAGAAATTATAAACAGTATTATTCGGACGAAGATAAACACCTGGTAGTCCAAGATATACATCCTGAACATATGATCAAGTGACAACATATAATGTGATGACTCAACAAAATAAGCTAATAAGTTCTATAAAATTGATTAAAGAAGCTATTAGGCGAGTATTAATTTAAATAGTAAACTTACTTGAGCAGTTGGAGCACAAAGATAAACTGATATGTTTTCGTCTGAGAAAATAGCACCAAGTGGCCTGTCGTACATACAGCACTGAATTAGATTACAGTATCAGCAAACGTAAGATATACATGGCATGAAAGGATGATTCACCTCAACAATTTGTGACCATCCAGTAACATATGGAATTGAGCAGCCTGTTCTTCAAGGTTCTTGTTGTGTTTATATGCCCACCGAAGTAACTGCTGAACCGTATTTCTTAATTCAGTGAGTTCAACTGCACTGCCGAAGGAGCTCAACTGTGGATTGTTGTACTTCTGAAGAAGAATAAGCAGAATATTATAATAATGACGTGAGGTAGCTGTCAAAATTGTTAGTTACTTAATGAAAATAAACTCTAAACATACCAACATCATTAATAAAGATTATCATGTACCTGATGTTTATATTACAAAGAGAATTCTTAGTTACTTTAATTGAATGAATAGAAGAACATGCGTCAAAACACATAATAGTCTCCGGTTAAAGCATCTTAAAGAAAAGAAGCCCTGTAAGGAAAGGACTCGGACCTGGGAAAAGAGTGTACCAGCTTGACATGTATCTACCATTATCAGCAGTTCCTTGAAGAACCTAAACATGAACACAAAAGAGAAAATTTTAGTCATCAATCTAGTGCTAATGATAAACGACACTTGCTACTTTGTTTATAAGCCATTAGAAATGGAAAAAAGTCATTCTCACTCTCACCTATGCTTTTTTTTCATTTATTTCACTGCATCAGCCAAATCATGACTCTGAAGTTCACCCGCGTCCTGATATTTCAGAAACTCGTCTCCTCCATGTTCTGTCATGTATCAGTAGCAAACACGCAGCAGTAGAAACACGTAAACGTAGCAGTATAAAAAAATACGTTTGAATGACCAGTATATACACAAGTGAACTTAGTTTTAAGCCACATGTGATATTCGTATAGTTTTTTGAGATTATAGGTAGCCTCTTTGCATATACAATATAACTACACCACCAGTAGACCCACGTAATCTTATGTAACTTTGAATAAATATATAACTGCTAATATTAAAATCCAATAAAGATTGATACCTTAAAAATTCGATAACATGATGAAAACTTTAAAGACCATCGAACATTTTCACAACAGCTTGCATCGATAACTTAAACCTTGTATAAGAGTTTTGAAAAAAAAAATTGGTTGAACCAAATAATATTAGGGTTTTGTAGTTGGATCATCATCAACCAAACACCCCTTGATAAGCCTTGTGTATCTAGTTTACCATAAAACATGCCATCAAAGAATTGAAGTTCAAAGGGTTAACAAAAAATCATATGACAGTAGATATACATGATTAATAAAAAAATTTAACAACATATTATACTAATAAAAAGTTGATCTTATGAAACCTTTATGTGAGGTAGAGGTATCATTAGTTCTATAAACATAATTCCCATGAACACCATCATCTACTTCATGAACCATCACAACCAAACTGCAAAAAAAATATAACAGAGACCATTAGGGTTTCTAGGAAAAAAGAGGCGTACAGAAAAAAAAAATATGAATGTACCGAATTTTTTTTTGTATATGTTTTGTTTAGGGCTACCTAAGTTGTAGGGATTCTCCTACATAATTGGTTGCATAGATTTATAATTTTGGACTTGCAACAAATATTCCAAAAAATCATGTTGCCTTAGTGGTAAAACACACATGTTATTTATCCAAATGACCAAGGTTCAATCCTTGCAAGGCACCTTTTTTATAAACAATTTTCAAAAATCTTTAATAAAAATCCGAAAATTACCAAAAAAATTAATATAAATCCGAAATTTAACAATTAATGCTTAGGTGGATAAAAATATTGCTTAGTTGGACAATAAATGCTTATGTGGCATGCAAAACAATTACTGGTTGCTTAGGTGGACATATAATGCTTAGGTGGCATGAAAAATGATTATGTGGCATTGAGGTGGCATTAAGGTGGCATTGAGGTGGCATTAATGCCAAATGCATCCTGTTATATATAATATAGATATATATATATATATATATATATATATATATATATATATATATATATATATATATATATATATATATATATATATACATACATACATACTAGCTTCATAACCCGCCCGATGGGCGGGCTAGCGTCCTTAGATTACTTGACGAAGTATAACTGGACGTAAATAAATTGTAGACAAAAAAGTTGGAATACAAATAAAAAGTGTTCATGTATTATATGTAAAAAGAACAATGAAATGTATGAGAACATCTAAATTAAATGGTAAAGCATGCCGAATAATGAAATTAAATTGTAAAACGTATTGTGTAATATACATCGAATACAATAATGAAGCATTTGTACTGGAATTAACCTCAGCCATGATACTTAAGCTGAACCAAAGTCACACACAAACACACGCACAATAAAAAGAAGAATTCGAAGTAAAAAAAATAATAATAAAAAAACAAAAGATTACAAATGGAGGTGGGAGAACTCAGGCTTTGATTGTAGTAGGTTTTTCCCTAACTTGCATGCCCAAATTTTCATTCACAAGTTAATATCCATTATACTTGTTTTCTTTTAACACCTATAACCAGCAAAAAGATGAACACAATAAAACAAATTGAAAAAGTTAAATTTCTTGAAATAATAACATAAAGAAATTGTGAAATTGAATACTTCAGCAATTTCGTTTACGTGGACTTAAGGGTGTTTACATGTGAAGTCGATCATTTCGGTATACCGTGAGCTTATCTTCTTTAGATATCGCTGACTATCATTAATCCTACAGATCTTTATATGTATACGTTTGGTGTACACATAAGATATGTTTATAATTAATATTTAAAGGTTTTCAAATTAATAAAACTATAGCAAAAAAGATAACCCAAACAAAAACCTGTAACCGTGAAAAACAAATGCTAGACACATTTAGAGTCAGGGTCGCGTGAGAGCTATTCATTTTTATGAGAATTATGAAGGTTATATTATGTTGTTCGAGCTGAAGTAAATATGTGAATGTGTTCCCTTGAACAAACGCATACTAATCTTTAAGGTATGGGACTCTGATCGTACTCATAATAAACAAAAAGGTTATAAAAACAATGAGTAAAGCTTACGTTAACCGGCTGGTAGATTCTTTTGTAATGTTCTAAAGTTTGTGAGTTCTCTTAAAGCCACCGTTAGCGACCTCCACCATAATATTTCTCAAGCCTTTTTTTGACCTAAGATTAGAAACGTCCAATAGTCAAACATAATCATGTGCTTACAAAAACATGATAAGAATGTATAAAAACATAATTAGTGATAAACAATACCTTAATACAATCTTGATCAAAAAGTGGCCCTGTAACAACTTTGCATATTTCTTCCAAAGATCCGCCAAGTGCATCCCGTAAATAAAAAGAAATGACATCATATTTAAAACTTGAGACCTTACCTTGTTGAAATATTCAAGGCTATGAGCAATGCCACATATAAAGCAATGATATGCAAAAAAGTCCAATATAGTCAAAAAAAATACCTCTTATGGAGTCCCTATTTGGGATTCAATAGCCGCGGCTAAAGCTAAATTAACGAATGTGTCAATGCTTGAACTTTTTACGTGGAACTTACTATGAAACTTCAAGTAATAAGAGAATCCACAAAACATAAATAATATAACAGCTTCAACTATTTTAAAGATAAGTAGAAACGGATAATAAATCGGCTTAACCAATTGCCTAAAGGAGATAAACCAGCTGCCTATTATAGTTGTTTCATCAATTGCCATTATAGGTGCTTTATTGGGTTTTTAAAGATTTTGCCATGCTCTCTACACCATTCATACACCAATAGAGCACTGTCATTATGCGGGTTAACTAAAAGAGAAAACCTACCAAGTTACCATCCATGTGCACACACTTTATGTGAAATACTATAATGTAGAAATAAATACAGAGACATACACAAAATGCACTAAAATGACATAACCACTGCCCAACGGTGACATAGTCACCCTTGGTTTATCAAGAAAACATGATGAGATGTGAGCTGGGATATTGAAGTGTCTCTTCTCATGTATGTATAAAGAAATTTGATGTAAACACAATTAGATACCTCAATAAAGTTTGTTGTGTTTTGTATGGTAATAGTCTTGCCATAGTATTTACCTATGTATTTCTTGACATAACGGAGATACTCCCTTTGAACGATAATAGTCTTAACCATCTGTATGTTGATTTAAGGGATACAACCTGTAGTGAATAGGCACTTCTTTACAATATAAGTCCCTAAAACAAAAAAATCATAATGAATTTTGTACGTAAAATAAAATAAAATCACAATGAACAACAAATAAAATCAAATGTTTCAAAAATAATATTAACACGTAGATAACCAAAATATAGTTAAATGCCATTTTTTATCGTGTGATCTAATATAGTTAAAAATCCCCAAATCACATACTACCTCCGTCCCAAAATTATTGTCCCCTTTTGACTTTTTCGGTCTTTACTTCTCAACTTTGACCTTAAATACTTTTGTTTATATTACATAATACTTGATACAAAATGTATGAACGGATTGAGTTTTAAATGTATTTTCATTTGGTATAATTTTTATCAAAAATTGTGTAGCACAAATAAAAATATTTATAGTCAAAGTTGAGAAAGAAAGACCGAAAAAGTCAATAGGGGACAATACAATTGGGACGGAGGGAGTAGCGCATTTCCAAAGAAAGGCATGTTCCCCAATATCAACAGAAAATAAGTCAATGAATTTGGAATTTTAGACAGTATTGTTTGATTCAATTTTTTGAATTGATTGATTTATGTTATTGGGGTGCAACTAGCTGTCCCATACCTGATGCTTCGTCAACGTATTGATGATCATGATTGAGCACATCATGTCTTGTCCTATGATCTCTGACCCTTGTGGAAAACTAGAAGGGGGGGGGGTTGAGTAGTTTTGCCGATTTTACGTTAGTTTCAAAAACTTTTAGATTCGTTGATATGTGAGATCTTGTGGATGTGGAGAAAGTATAGATCTAATGATAAAGTAAGTAAATAAAGTAAAGCGAAGGGAAAGAAATGACATAACCGATGTATAGTGGTTCGGCTACAAGGACACCTTCCTTGCCCTACTCCATTCCCCGAGTCACCTACTCGAGAGTTCAAGCACTATGTCAACAAACTCCTTCACTTGGCGGAGAAGCCTTCACAACGTTGCTTACACTTTTTCCGGTACAAAGCTAGATACCGAGTCCGTAACACGGTGGACCAAACCAACACGACTATTACACAACAAATATGTGAAATATCAAATACAAGATCTTCGCTACAAAAATCTTGCGGAGTGACAAATCAATCAAGGACCCTTTGCTTGGATGACTTGTAGAATGCTCGTGATCTCGCCTTAGAGAAGGACCTATATGAGGATCACAATAGAAAGAAAGAAGAACAACTCTCTAGATCAAGTGATCTATATGTTAGAAGAGAATGAGAGTGTATGAGAGATTTATTAAGAAGAGGGGTAAGTTAGAATGAAGAAATGGCTCTCTATTTTTAGGCAAATTCCTTCACTGTTCCCACGGATCCCTTCCACAAGGGATCCGTCTAGTGTAATCCTAGGGATCCGTGGAACGCTCCTCTTTGCCCATGGGTTTTTTGGTTATGGGTCATGGGTTGGTCCATGGGTTATCTTTAGATTCAATGTATCTAAGTATACATTGTATCAAGTCTCTTTGGGTATGGTTTAAGATCCATGGGTTATGGTCCATGGGTTATGATTTTTACCCATCCTAATAAACTATTACAACAAATGCTTAATTACTACATTTTTGTATTTAAATGGCTATATGTAAATGCTTTACAAAACTAACATGTATCCTTTATAATTATACATAAGATAACATTATATTTGTTATCAACAAAATACAAAGAGATCGCAAAATATTAATAAACGGTTTTACGGTTTATTTGTGTTAACAATCTCCCCCTTTTTGTTGATGACAAAACAAAATGTTATGATGACTAAAACTTAAGAATAGATGTAAATTTTGAAAGCCCGAAAGCCCCTAAGTTTTACTTCTTCTCCCCCTTTTTGTCGAAACAAAAAGTTAACCCTTGGAAGAAATAAACATAAAAGTGTGGAAAAAATAGTCCACGTATCACTAACTCCCCCTTGACGGTAGCTCCCCCTTGTTTGGGGCGTCAAGTGAAGAAAAATAGAAATCCTACTAAAAGAAAGGTTAGTAACATGCTTAAATAATCTTGTGATAGTCGAGAATCAAGATTGGGAGCCAAGGTATGTAAACAAGGCCTTGTAATAAAACAACAAATTGTAGTGGTATTTATGCCACCTACAAGCATGTAAAAATAAGAACAAGACTTGTTCTTGAAAATGACTCAAATGAAAAAGTACAAAAAAATAGAAAATAGTAGTAATCATTCCGTCCATGCTTGCATAAGGTTTATGGATGGAGGTTTTGATGAGTGATGGTATTGATGCGATCAAGTATGAGGTTGAGTATGAATCGCATTTCTTCCCTAACTTTTATTGCGATTTCCCTAGTGGATTGGCAATGTTCACAATGTAGATGATGTGGGTGATGAGTGCGGAAGTTTTCCGGGTTGTTTTGATTTGAGTTATGCGGAAGATGTGGTGGAAAAATAGGAAAATATGGATCAACATCCGGAATATTTGTAAGTGGTGGTGGAAAAGAACCTAGATGTTCTTGTAATGTGATGGGAGCTAATGGTGGTGATGTTTCAAGATCTTGAAAGATATTATTTGAAGATGTGGGTGGTGTTGAAAAGACTATTTCTTTTTGTTTAGATTGTTTAGATCTTGTTGGAGTCTTAAGGAGTTCCAAAAGAGTGACTTTGGGTGGTGATGAGGTTGGTGTACTTGTTGGAGATGAGGGAGGTGCTATTATGGAAGCATTTTGTGGTGAGTTATTTGTTGAGGATGAACCATTTGAGGTTGTTTTTGCTAAGCAACAAGATCGAATACTAATCCGTGCGGATATCCTAGAGTTTGATTGTGGTATTTTGGATGGTGGAAGTACAAAGGTTTGGATATCATGATTGTTTGTACTAGATGATTCTCCTAAAGGGTTTTTGTATGACATGGTGTATTGTGTATGTGAGGATGAGATGGGTTATGCAAGCATTTTAGGAGTTCTATATATAGAAAAACAAAGCATTGTAATGAATGCTTGAACCAAAATGAGAATTAAAATCTAATGATTAGATATGAATTCAAGGCATGTGATCATGAGAACACAAGCATTAAAGAGCATACTCCCAAAAAATGAACCAAATGTGGATCTTTCATCCAAAGTGAAAATAATAGAAGTTAAAAACAGCTTCTGTCTTCACGGATCCCACGGATCCTTCCCTTGAGGGATCCGTCCAGCATGAAGGCTGGGATCCGTGGGTCTGGTGATTCAGGCAGCATAAAATTTTCTTTTTGGAAACATTTTTGCCTATTGTGTGCCTATATGCAAACTATTTGGAGTTGCGGTTTTCTCGACCTCTAAAAAAGAAAAGGAAAATAACTAGAGAAAAATAAATCCTATTGAGATAACCTGAAAGCACACATTTGGTACATAAGTACGTAATATTGTGTTATCAATGCTCCTAATTCATTTTTGCTTAAATGAATGTACCCGAAAACACATATTAGTTATGCGTTCCCTTTAGCATTCAAAAAACATGAGATGCAATGAAAACGGGTTTTTACTTTGTATTAATAATAAAAAAGCGATTTGTCCTAGACGTGAGAGATTGCTTTTATGAAATTGATACGGGAAGGTATCATTCTTTTTCGAAAACATTTTGATAAGAGATTTTCTTTAAAAATGTGTATGTAGTTATATGAAAAAAAAAATTAAAAGTAGAAGACTTATCTTGGGTTTTGAAAATTCCCGTATTGTTTGTGAGTTGTGCGTGAAATAGAAATCCTAGACTCAGAAAGAAGAAGGCTAGTGTTTACATACCTTGTAGAGTCAAATAAGTTACGACGTTTGTTCCATTTGACCAAGACCAAGACGAAGTAGGTTGAATTGTTCCCGCTTCAACGGTTTGGTGAGGACGTCGGCTATGCTGTCTTCGAATGCTACCTTCTCAATAGAGATGTTCCCCTTTTGAACATTGTCTCCTAAGAAGTGATGTCGAATCTCTATATGCTTTGTGCGAGAATGCAATACCGGTTTCTTGCTTAGGTCGATGGCACCTTTGTTGTCACATAGGATGGCTATGTCGCTTAGATGGATGTCGTAGTCGACTAACGCTTGGTTCATCCATAGTGCTTGTTGGCATGCTTTGCCGGCGGAGACGTACTCGGCTTCGATTGTTGATATAGCTAGTGCCGTTTGTTTCTTAGAAAACCAAGACGTTAAATAACATCCCATGAAAGTACATACCCCACTTGTACTTTTTCTATCAACGTAATCACCTGCATGGTCAGAATCTGCATATACAATTGTTTCTACTCCCGTGCCCTTAGGATACCATAATCCTAATTGTGTTGTACCCTTAATATATCTAAATATCCTTTTTACGGCTTCTAGGTGTGATGTTTTAGGGTCTTCTTGAAATCTAGCACATAAGCAAACACTAAACATGATATCCGGCCTACTTGCCGTGAGGTAGAGAAGACTACCTATCATGCCACGATATTTAGTATTATCTACGGATTCTCCGTCTTCATCTTTTGTGAGTTTGATGTCGGATGACATTGGAGTCCTAATAGGTTTTGACTCTTCTAGACCGAATTTCTTTAACATCTCCTTAATGTATTTAGATTGATTGAAGAAGATACCATCTTCTACTTGTTTTATTTGTAGACCAAGAAAGAAACTAAGTTCTCCCATCATACTCATCTCGAACTCGTCATGCATGATTTTAGAGAAATCATCACACATGTCTTGACAAGTGGATCCGAATATAATATCATCTACATATATTTGTACTATGATTATATGTGACTCTCTTTTCTTAGTAAAAAGTGTGTTGTCAATTAACCCCATGGTGTAGTTGTGTTTAACTAGAAATAACTTGAGTCTATCATACCAAGCTTTTGGAGCTTGTTTAAGACCGTAAAGGGCTTTCTTTAATTTATAGACATGTTTGGGTTTTTCAAAATCAATGAAGCCCGGAGGTTGAGCTACATATACTTCTTCATTTATGACACCATTTAGAAAAGCGCTTTTGACATCCATTTGATAAAGCTTTAAATCATTAGCACAAGCATACGCAAGAAGTATTCTTATAGACTCTAATCTAGCCACGGGGGCGTAGGTCTCATCAAAGTCTATTCCTTCTTGTTGGTTATACCCTTGAGCAACGAGTCTAGCCTTGTTCCTAGACACGACTCCGTTTGCATCTAATTTGTTTTTATAAACCCATTTGGTTCCTATTATTGTTTGATTACTAGGTGGAGGGACAAGTGTCCAAACATCATTAGAAACAAATTGATTTAGTTCTTCTTGCATAGCCATTACCCAACTCTCATCTTTTATGGCTTCTTGTGTATTCTTAGGTTCTAAGGTTTAAACGAAACAAAACAAGTTACATTGGTTTTTAACTTGAGACCTTAATGTTCGTTCGTTTAGTTTTCCTATGACTTTATCTACGGGGTGATCTTTGGATTCTTTAATGTTTATTATTTCATCACTTAGAGGTTCTTCTTCTTCACTAATCCTTTTCTTTATTACTATAGCTTCACTTTCTATAATCTCGTCATCTATAAGAGGTGGAGAGGGTTTGGGTGGACTTTCATCAAATTTTATATTTAATGACTCTTCTACCTTCATTGTTTCTTTGATTAATATGACGTAAGCTTTGCTATTTGGCGAGTAACCTAAAAAGATACCTTCGGTTGATTTAGGATCAAATTTTGTAAGGTAATCTTTAGTGTTAAGAATAAAACATTTACTTCCAAAGACTCTAAAGTGATTTAACGTAGGCTTTTTGCCTCGAAGTAACTCATATGGAGTTTTTCCTAAGATTGGTCTAATTAAGACTCGATTGAATATGTACGTTGAAGTATCAACGGCATTACACCAAAACTTTTGAGGTATGGATTGTTCATTAAGCATGGTTCTACTCATTTCTTGTAAGGTTTTATTCTTTCTTTCTACTACCCCATTCGATTGTGGAGTGCGTGGAGCCGAGAAGTTGTGAGTAATACCATTAGCGTCACAAAAAGCTCCGAATTGCACTTCATTATCGAATTCCCTACCATGATCCGTCCTAATAGACACTATGGGACTTCCTAGTTGTCTTTGGATCTTTTTGCTTAATATTTCAAAATAGTTAAAGGTTTCCGTTTTGTTCTTTAAAATTTTTGTCCAAGTATACCTAGAATAGTCATCCACTATGACCAAAGTATAGTAGTTGCCTCCATAACTTTGGATAGCGGATGGACCAAATAAATCCATATGTAGTAATTCTAGACACCTAGTTGTGGACACCATGTTTTTAGGTTTATGACTCGAATGAGCTTGTTTTCCTACATTACAAGCATCACAAAGATGATGTTCATATTTTAACTTAGGTAGGTCTCTTACTAAATCTTTGGATGATAGCGATTGAAGAAGTCGCATGTTGGCGTGACCCAATCTTCGATGCCATAAGGTCGAAGTATCATCCATAGAGGTAAGACATAGTTTGTCCTTAGGTTCATTACCGATTTTAATGACATAGACTCCATGTTTCCTAATTCCTTTTCCTATGGTAATGCCATTTTTTAGTATCTTACTACCGGTTTTGGTAAAAAGTACATTGCACTTTTTATCACATATTTGTCCTATACTTAAGAGGTTAAAGTTTAGGTTTTCTACGTGACACACATCGTTAATGGTTAGAGATTTGTTAGAAATCGTACCTTTACCGATAATTCTACTTTTGTTATTTCCAAACACCACATTACCTCCATTGAAGGATTCATATGTGGAGAATAGATCCCTATTCCCGGTCATGTGCCTCGTGCATCCGCTATCCTTGACCCATTCATCGAGGTCCAGATCGACCTTTAAGCACACCTAAAACAATAATAAACTCAAAAGTTTGGTCCCCATTTGTTCATAGGTCCATTAGTGTTAAACATTCTATTCATGTTAGACATGTATGGATAAGATGAATATGCATTCCATGGAGCAAAGTTTTGAAAATGAAAACCGTTTTGCATGTTTGGATTCCATCCCATTTGATGGTTACTTTTCGAGTAAACGTTATTAGGTCTCCTAAATGAATTAGGTTTAGAAAAAGATGGAGCTTTGTTTCTTGCAAAAGTAGGATTATATTTTGGAGGTGGTTGTCTAGTGGTGACATGAGTTGGTTTCTTCCTATTAACTATAACAAACTCAGTTCTAGATGAGGAAGCTACGTTATTGCTACTGTTTGCTATAGCAGATCCACGGATCCCTTTCTGTACACTAGCCGGTTCCCTTTTTAGGGGATCCGCCACAACAGTGGCTGGTTTTTCTAGTTCCTTAACTAATTTTGTTTCTTTACTTTCACTAGTTGATGGATCAATTTGTTGACTACCTAGACCCTTTTGATTGTTACCGGTTTTAACACCTTCGAGTATTGTATCTAAAGTGTTCGTACTTATTCTAGCAATTTTAGAATCTAAGTTATCCACTAGTGTTTGAAGTTGAACGCAAAGTTCACATTCACCACTTGCTATTTTACCCTTTTCTAAACATTTTAGTTTTGCTTTTAATTCTATGACTTCTTTATCTAAACGTTGATTTTGACTCTTTAAGAGTTTGTTTTTGTTAATTAGTTTTAAGCTAATATTGCATAGTTTGTCATATTCATTATGCAATGAGTCGTCATCGAGTGATGAAATACTATAGTATTCGTGACATACCTCGTCATTTGCCATGAGACAAATTTCTTCATCCTCCTCGTCGCTCATTCCCCATGTGCCGCTCACGAACGCCTTTTGATCATCCCGTTTGGGACACTTACTAATAAAGTGGTTTGGGTCCCCACATTTAAAGCAAGTACGATCGTCCTTTGGCTTCTCGTCCTCTTTGCTTTTCCGAAAGCCTTTCTTATCGTCATATGGTTGTTTGACGTATCTTCCCTTTCTTCTAAAGAACTTTTTAAATTCCCTTACCGCCATCGCGTACTCTTCGTCGTCACTACTCGAAGAGGAGTTCTCCTCATCGCTCGTAGCCTTTTTGGCTTTAAGCGCAAGAGATTTGTGTTTCTCTTTCACCTTTGAAGCTTCGAAATCTTTAGCAAGGACAAGCTCGTAGACTTTCAGGTTGCCTATGAGTTCATCGAGGGTGAGAATTGTCAAATCTTTTGACTCTTCGATCGCCGTCACCTTGGATCTCCACTTCGATGGAAGTGCCCTTAGATATCTCCTAACATGATTACGGCTAGAAAAAGATTCATCAAGTGCTTGTAAAGATGTAATAATAGTATTAAAGTTAGCAAATGAATGATCTATAGTTTCCTCATCCGATATTGAAAATTGTTCATATTGTTGAACAAATAAATCAATTTTATTATTTTTAACTTGTTGGTTGCCTTGATGAGTTACAACTAAAGAATTCCAAATTTCTTTAGAGGTTTTAAGCATAGAAATTCTTTCGAATTCCTTTTTCGGTAAAGCATTATATAAAACCATTTTTGCTTCACTATTTTTAGAAAGCTTTTTCTTCATTTCATCGTTTAGTTTATCATGAGGTATGTGAACTAAATTTCCTTTATCATCATTGGAGGTAGCCTCAAAATCACCTTCAACAATAATGTACCAAAGATCAATATCTTTAGACTTCACATATGTTTCGAATTTATTTTTAAAATAAATAAAACCATTAGTTTCAAGTAGTGGTTGTCGTTGCATAGATTGCCCTTCCTTATAATTTTCAGAACCCATAGTGATCGAAAAGTTTTTAAAATACAATTTTATTTTAAAACTTTTATAAACTTAGCTCTTGATGCCAATTATGGAAAACTAGAAGGGGGGGGGGTTGAATAGTTTTGCCGATTTTACGTTAGTTTAAAAAACTTTTAGATTCGTTGATATGTGAGATCTTGTGGATGTGGAGAACGTATAGATCTAATGATAAAGTAAGTAAATAAAGTAAAGCGAAGGGAAAGAAAAGACACAACCGATGTATAGTGGTTCGGCTACAAGGACACCTTCCTTGCCCTACTCCACTCCCCGAGTCACCTACTCGAGAGTTCAAGCACTATGTCAGAAAACTCCTTCACTTGGCGGAGAAGCCTTCACAACGTTGCTTACACTTTTTCCGGTACAAAGCTAGATACCGAGTCCGTAACACGGTGGACCAAACCAACACGACTATTACACAACAAATATGTGAAATATCAAATACAAGATCTTCGCTACAGAAATCTTGCGGAGTGACAAATCAATCAAGGACCCCTTGCTTGGATGACTTGTAGAATGCTCGTGATCTCGCCTTAGAGAAGGACCTATATGAGGATCACAATAGAAAGAAAGAAGAACAACTCTCTAGATCAAGTGATCTATATGTTAGAAGAGAATGAGAGTGTATGAGAGATTTATTAAGAAGAGGGGTAAGTTAGAATGAAGAAATGGCTCTTTATTTATAGGCAAATTCCTTCACTGTTCCCACGGATCCCTTCCACAAGGGATCCGTCTAGTGTAATCCTAGGGATCCGTGGAACGCTCCTCTTTGCCCATGGGTTTTTTGGTTATGGGTCATGGGTTGGTCCATGGGTTATCTTTAGATTCAATGTATCTAAGTATACATTGTATCAAGTCTCTTTGGGTATGGTTTAAGATCCATGGGTTATGGTCCATGGGTTATGATTTTTACCCATCCTAATAAACTATTACAACAAATGCTTAATTACTACATTTTTGTATTTAAATGGCTATATGTAAATGCTTTACAAAACTAACATGTATCCTTTATAATTATACATAAGATAACATTATATTTGTTATCAACAAAATACAAAGAGATCGCAAAATATTAATAAACGGTTTTACGGTTTATTTGTGTTAACAATCTCCCCCTTTTTGTTGATGACAAAACATAATGTTATGATGACTAAAACTTAAGAATAGATGTAAATTTTGAAAGCCCGAAAGCCCCTAAGTTTTACTTCTTCTCCCCCTTTTTGTCGAAACCAAAAGTTAACCCTTGGAAGAAATAAACATAAAAGTGTGGAAAAAATAGTCCACGTATCACTAACTCCCCCTTGACGGTAGCTCCCCCTTGTTTGGGGCGTCAAGTGAAGAAAAATAGAAATCCTACTAAAAGAAAGGTTAGTAACATGCTTAAATAATCTTGTGATAGTCGAGAATCAAGATTGGGAGCCAAGGTATGTAAACAAGGCCTTGTAATAAAACAACAAATTGTAGTGGTATTTATGCCACCTACAAGCATGTAAAAATAAGAACAAGACTTGTTCTTGAAAATGACTCAAATGAAAAAGTACAAAAAAAAATAGAAAATAGTAGTAATCATTCCGTCCATGCTTGCATAAGGTTTATGGATGGAGGTTTTGATGAGTGATGGTATTGATGCGATCAAGTATGAGGTTGAGTATGAATCGCATTTCTTCCCTAACTTTTATTGCGATTTCCCTAGTGGATTGACAATGTTCACAATGTAGATGATGTGGGTGATGAGTGCGGAAGTTTTCCGGGTTGTTTTGATTTGAGTTATGCGGAAGATGTGGTGGAAAAATAGGAAAATATGGATCAACATCCGGAATATTTGTAAGTGGTGGTGGAAAAGAACCTAGATGTTCTTGTAATGTGATGGGAGCTAATGGTGGTGATGTTTCAAGATCTTGAAAGATATTATTTGAAGATGTGGGTGGTGTTGAAAAGACTATTTCTTTTTGTTTAGATTGTTTAGATCTTGTTGGAGTCTTAAGGAGTTCCAAAAGAGTGACTTTGGGTGGTGATGAGGTTGGTGTACTTGTTGGAGATGAGGGAGGTGCTATTATGGAAGCATTTTGTGGTGAGTTATTTGTTGAGGATGAACCATTTGAGGTTGTTTTTGCTAAGCAACAAGATCGGATATTAATCCGTGCGGATATCCTAGAGTTTGATTGTGGTATTTTGGATGGTGGAAGTACAAAGGTTTGGATATCATGATTGTTTATACTAGATGATTCTCCTAAAGGGTTTTTGGATGACATGGTGTATTGTGTATGTGAGGATGAGATGGGTTATGCAAGCATTTTGGGAGTTCTATATATAGAAAAACAAAGCATTGTAATGAATGCTTGAACCAAAATGAGGATTAAAATCTAATGATTAGATATGAATTCAAGGCATGTGATCATGAGAACACAAGCATTAAAGAGCATACTCCCAAAAAATGAACCAAATGTGGATTTTTCGTCCAAAGTGAAAAGAATAGAAGTTAAAAACAGCTTCTGTCTTCACGGATCCCACGGATCCTTCCCTTGAGGGATCCGTCCAGCATGAAGGCTGGGATCCGTGGGTCTGGTGATTCAGGCAGCATAAAATTTTCTTTTTGGAAACATTTTTGCCTATTGTGTGCCTATATGCAAACTATTTGGAGTTGCGGTTTTCTCGACCTCTAAAAAAGAAAAGGAAAATAACTAGAGAAAAATAAATCCTATTGAGATAACCTGAAAGCACACATTTGGTACATAAGTACGTAATATTGTGTTATCAATGCTCCTAATTCATTTTTGCTTAAATGAATGTACCCGAAAACACATATTAGTTATGCGTTCCCTTTAGCATTCAAAAAACATGAGATGCAATGAAAACGGGTTTTTACTTTGTATTAATAATAAAAAAGCGATTTGTCCTAGACGTGAGAGATTGCTTTTGTGAAATTGATACGGGAAGGTATCATTCTTTTTCGAAAATATTTTGAAAAGAGATTTTCTTTAAAAATGTGTATGTAGTTATATGAAGAAAAAAAATTAAAAGTAGAAGACTTATCTTGGGTTTTGAAAATTCCCGTATTGTTTGTGAGTTGTGCGTGAAATAGAAATCCTAGACTCAGAAATAAGAAGGCTAGTGTTTACATACCGTGTAGAGTCAAATAAGTTACGACGTTTGTTCCATTAGACCAAGACCAAGACGAAGTAGGTTGAATTGTTCCCGCTTCAACGGTTTGGTGAGGACGTCGGCTATGTTGTCTTCGGATGCTACCTTCTCAATAGAGATGTTCCCCTTTTGAACATTGTCTCTTAAGAAGTGATGTCGAATCTCTATATGCTTTGTGCGAGAATGCAATACCGGATTCTTGCTTAGGTGGATTACATCACATGTTTTTTGCTTCCTTTTTTTGGTAAAGAATAGATGGTGGACATGATGCAAAGTAAACAATATTTGGGGGTAGTCATGCATTTTCCTAAGAATATATACAACAGTTACAAAATTGTTGCCCCTCTTTAACGTAAATGCAAAGTAAAGAATGGGTCTAACTTAGAATGTAGAGTAAATATCTGATCACTGAAATACACTTAATTTACAAATCTAATCACTCTGATTACTGACATCATCTTCTATTTTGTCAGTTACAACCCGATTGTAGGTTATAAGTTTTACCCAATGTATGGATCTTAGCGTGCTATTATTTTACCATCCTTAAATTTCAATAAACATAGAAAAATTGACGTTATTTACACTTGTATTGGAAGCCATTTCAAGAATGGTCTCTCAGCTCTGAGTAACCTCTAGACCGTGAGTCTAAAATATGGTTCAACCAAGTGGTTAGCCTGGCCCTTGCGGTTAAGAATTGTGCTACTTGCACATTAACAACCAACTATTGTCATAGCATAGAGTTCATCAGCATCATCATCACTGCAGCGATGTTCATAGACTAAAAACATGCATTATCGTATATTAAACATGAAGTAAAATTATAAAAACATTATAGTAATTAAGTCATTGCATATATTTAGAATCGAATACCCATTTTCTTGACAATCTTCAACGGTAAATACTATGTCATAAGACTTAAGACCTGGATCATATGTACTCTCTTCATATTCTTTATCAGCCATCATCAGCTGGTGGAGCCTTCTGTTGGCGTGAGTTTGTCCAGTGGCTGGGTACAATAAAGGAACCTTGATGTGTACCAATGGAAAGATGATCAAGCAAGATGATATGTGAATAACGCTACTGTTGTAGATCATCAGTCCACAACTATTACCGCAGTTGTAACTAAGACCCTAAATAATGGATTTATAAAGCTGGCAGCTGTAAGCGGGTCTGAGCTTCACTTCTGATTTTGTCAGACTTGACCAGCGCCCAAAATCAAGTGTTATGCCGATTATTTTTGTGACCTACAGAAAATTATACACATAAAAGGTTACTATGAAATAAATAAATTATACAGTGTTTTATAGATGAAGAGCACAGCTGCAATAAAATGCCATGATCCAAAAGGAAAACTCTCTGAACTCTGGCAAAATCGCACAGCTGTAATAAAATACCTTGATCCAAAAGGTTACCAAGGAAAGGATGATTTCCTTAATGAGCTTCAGATGATTTCCATGTTCCACCATGAAAACATCATCCCATTCATTGGTTACTGCGATGAAGGGAATGAGATGATTATAGTTTCAGAGTATGCTATTAATGGAAGCCTTGATCATTATCTCCGTGACCTGAAAAAAAGACGGTCCTTGACATGGGCACAATGGCTCAAAATTTGCTTAGGGGCATCAAAAGGACTCAACAATCTCCACTCGGGTCTGGGAGATTACAACAGGGTAGTACACATAGATGTAAAGAGTGCAAACATACTATTAGATGACAATCTCAAAGCCAAAATTTGTGATTTTGGTTTATCAAGGTCTGGACCCAAAAATCAGCCACAAACCCAACTCTATACTAAAGATGCAGGAACCAAGTTTTACATGGATCCTATTTACCATGAAAGTGGCATCCTACGTAAAGAGTCTGATGTGTACTTGTTCGGGGTGGTACTGTTCGAAGCGTTGAGTGGGATGTTGGCTTATCATAGACGGAGAATTGGAGATGATAAGCCACAACATCTGATAAATCTGGTACGTCGTTACTATGAAGAGGGACTGGACAAATTGATTGATCACCTGATAAAATATCAAATTGATAGACGTTCTTTTGAAACGTTTTTGGAAATTGCTTATGAGTGCATTAGTTACAATCTAAAAGAACGCCCTACAATGCAAACTGTCATCGAGAGGATTGAGGATGCATTGGCTTATCAGGTAAGTCATTTTATCTAACTGATATCACTTTGTTATTAATGGATTTTACCACTTGGGTTAACTTAATTTTGTGTGATCGTGATAGGTAGCGAAGGATTCTGAAGTGAAAGAACCTGAATCAAACATCACTGAGAACTAATTTACACGGGCGTTGTTGAAGTTGTTGTTCACTATAAGTTTAGTTCCATGTTGGTAAGTTGGTTTCCATATATTTAATGTTATGAGCTATATTTGTACTTCATGGAACTTTAGAACTTATCAATGTTCGAATATTGGTAGACATTTGGATTTCTGTATACGTGAATTCTGTTATGAGCTATATTCGTACGGGTAGAAGCCTACTGAAGTCAATACACTACTATCAGCCTAAATAAAGTTGATAATGGGTAAGTTCCACAACCCAAGTCAGAAAGAAACACGTAAATAACAGACATGCATCCAACACAAATGCACACATGAATATGGATTATAACTAAAGCAAGTAGAAAAGTAGACATATCGTTTCTAGGTATCCGTAACAAAGGGTTCTTTTTATTTGATTCAGCTCGCATGTTGAAAGATACATTCACGCCGTCGCCACCACAAATACAGATACTCACTTCGTCCTTCTTAGGTTGGATTTTTATTTGTTTTAGGAAAGAAGTCTCCCTCACATATGTATTTGGGAACAATGAGCAAATCGCAGATAAGAGCAAATTGCAGAATAATAATTTACTGCAAGAATCAAAAGGTAGCTCTGTCAATGTTTTATTCAGTCTATAATAATTATAATAAAATACCATAATCAAGTATTATTAATCTTTGTGGCTGGCCAAGTTATCTCGTGTTTGATCATTAATGTTTGGTAAGAAATAAAATATGGAAAGAAACTCATCAATGTCTGAACTTTAATTTGGATGTAGTCATTTTATATGGATATGAAACAATGTAATTACGCATATGTGGTGTCACTTTTAAACCATATACTCATAAATCAGTCAATTTGGGTTGGGATTTATATCAAACAGATCATATAAAAAATGGGGTGACATGGGGAACATGTCATTTGGGTTTAAGAAGTTAAAAGTTACCCAGAATGTTCTTAACGTTCATCGACCAAAGAACTTAAGAACAACTTTGTTCCTGATCACGATGAAGCACCTATGGCACAGCTATACCAAAAAGAAAAAAAGAGCATTTAAATATAAAGCAGACATAGTAGATACCTTAACGATTCAAATGACTTACCTTAACCTTCATCAGTGTTTCCTCCACTCTCAGAGACATCATATTTATCCCGAATTTTGTTTGATTTCCTTGCAGCTATTTACAGTGTGAAATCCTAAATATTGATGATATTGACGATATTGATGCTAGTGACGATATTGATGCTAGTGACGATATTGATGCTAGTGACGATATCCTTGATATGGAGCTGGAACTGCTAACTAGCATGAATGCGCTAACTATGGATTATTTACAAGTGGTATTCAAGCTCTTATTTTTGCAACTTTAGCCGCGGCTTATATAGGTGAATCCATGGAAGGCCACCATTGACTAGTTTTCTAAATAGTCTTTTTTTTTAGTTTAATCTAAGGCAATGTGTGCATGGCTAAAAAAATTGACTTAGGGAATAAAAATATACAACTACACTATATACGATCTCGAGTAATAGAAAAAAAGATTACAATAAAGATTACAATATTGATATTAGAGTAGAAAAAAAGGAAAGAGATCTCAAAGATCTTTTTCCTAAAATTCCCGTTTGGTCCATTTATACCATAATCAAACCTTCCCCTCAATTAATATTCAATTTAGATTGGTCATCCAATCCGAATATTCACTATTTGGACTCCTAATTTGACTAAGAAGTCTTGCGATATTACGATAAGAAGCCTATCTACTGTATTTCGACCCATAACTTACCTTGAATGCAACTCCCGCAGGATAATAGCTGACAGCTCCTTCTCACCTTCATGAGCAATCACAAAGACGTGCAATTTGGGTCAGTATTGCCACTTCTAAAAACAGTAAGAATAAATGGATCTTGAGTTCACCATCTTTCAATCATCTATTGTAACGACACAGAAATAGTCAGGAAAACTGTTACCTTCATGAAATCTTCATGGATTACATAATCACGTTCTGCACGGATTGCAGACATACCAGCTTCAGTGCACACGTTACGAAGATCAGCTCCATTGAACCCCTAACACAATGCCATTGGTCAAAATTCCTTAACAAATTCAACTAAAAATAACCGTAAATGTTGACTTAAGTCATAACATACCTCATCTAGTTTGACAACAGCCTCGTAATCAATTTCACCATGTTTATCAATCCCAGCAGCATGAATTTTAAGGATTTCCATTCTTGATTGCTTATTTGGAAGTGGGATCTCTATTTTCCTGTCTAATTGACCTGGACGAAGAAGAGCTGGATCCAGAACATCAGGTCTGTTGGTAGCCATAATCATTTTTACCTAAAAACATAAGACCAACTATAATCAGCTCTCCGAGTAATGCATGTCTAATAAATATAGCAGCATGATTTAGCAGGTGTAAAAAGATATAGGTTTCATCAAGCAGGACAATACATATTATATATGAATAAATAAATTTCACAAACCTTCCCAAGTTGATCAAATCCATCTAGCTGATTGTCAACACATCATTTACAATCTATTGTTGCTTCTTCATATAGCCCTTTTTAATAGAGGTACGTCAGAAACATGCATATGACTGTAACAACAAAAGAAAAACAATACTTTATCACTATACATCGCACAATGTACCCTATTTATATTTATATAAAATAAAAAAGACTAATCATGAATGCATTTTGAATGTCTAACTATAAACTAAAAGTCCACTCACCATGAATATGTTAGTCGAGACTCAAGAGACAATCTTCTTGTACCTCTTAAGTATCTTATGTGATAACCTATTCTCGCTCCAAAAGCCGAAAAACAATAGGAAAAAAATATGTTAATTATGGTTATAACTTTGTTGCATAACACAAAACCGAAAAAAATAACGTATAAAAAGATAGTTAAGATCATACCCACTGAAAAAACATAACCTTAACCAAGTTCATTAGACTAACCATAGTGCAGAAGAGCCATTGCAGTAGCATTTGATAACAATGCAATCATCGTAACACCCTTAGACTTAACCTAAACATCCAAGGTTTCAATTGTCAAACCCATAAAATCTATGCACATTATCTTTTATGATTAAACTTAACCTGCTATGACGGTCGTTCATTAGATGCGTGCTCTTTTAGTTGCTTGTTCTTTCAAACCTGTTCACCGATGGTGTTATGGGCTACATACAATTATAGAATGTGTCAGTGTTAATTTAGTGACATAAAAACCTATACAAAACAACATCAAACATTAATTTCAACCTTCACTTGCTTGACGTGTGCTATTGGAACACCTTCGAGTCCACCTGGAAACTCTCGAATTCAATCTATAGTTTTAATTATGTCAAACTACCTTCAATCGAAAACGCTAAAAGATAAGAATTAGTATAAAATTAAATTGCAATACTAATTATTGATCAACAAAATTAACCTAAAAAAACATAAGATTTATACCAACGAACGTACATTTTAAGTGGACCATTGAATCGATTGGTGGCGATTTATTCCAGCACGACGCCGGTGTACTCAAGTGCCATATCATGAATCAAACATAAAAATCGTATAAATACAAATCAAACACAATTATTTTAAAAGAGATGTTAATCCATATCATAATTTTTAAAAAATCAGAAAGAAAAAAAAACCAGATAATCGAAAAAGCTCCACAAAATACCTACAAATTCATCATCAATCCTGGTATTATAAACTACCAAAAACAACAAACCACAAATCAACATCAAATTCATCAACATTTGAAATAGAAACATTGGAAGTGGGTTATTGAAACTTCTCTTTTACCTGTGATTGTCGTCACCGTATTGAAGAATACCAACTCCATAGCTTTGTTCAAAGTGGGTTAAATGATTGACTGTTTTTGTTTTCAAGAATTATATGATCATTCATATAGCAAATTAATCGTGAATTGTTGCCATGATTTCCTGGTGTGATATGAGTTTGAAGTGGCTGGATTAATTGTGATTGTGTGAAAAGGCGTGAAATATGGGATAATTAAATGAGTGATTCATAAAAACGGGAGAAATTATAGGGAGAATAGTTATGTTTTTTCTTTATGGAAGTGATTGAATTTCAAAATTGCCGTGTTTAGCTGATGCCATGTATAGAATGAGTAATTATTCAACGATATCATTATTTTTTTTTAAATGTCTATCACAAAAACCAATCTAGTCCTGTGGTTGAAGCTGTTCCTTGTGGATGTAAAGAACAGGGTTCGAATCTCCATAGTGTCATAATTTTTTTAATAAATACCACACGACACAGCAGCTTAGGTGGCATTGCAAGTGCCAAGTGGCATTGAGGTGGCATTTCCATGTCATTGTACATGCTTTCAAGCTTCAAGTACAACTCGTACTTAGCCTCATATATAAGTAAAGATATATATATATATATATATATATATATATATATATATATATATATATATATATATATATATATATAGTGTAAGGTTATCTTAAGAACCAAATAAATTGCGAGAACTGCGAGAACTATTTTTAACCATTAGATTAATAGATCAATGGACATGATTAAAAGTGGCCTAATTGTAAATAAGCATAAAATAATGTATTATATTGTGAAGGGTGGGAGAGCATTTTAGGGACGTCACATTAATATATTTAAAAACCGTCCCTTTTTTCAAGGATTACTAGAATCATAAATCATAATTATCAGATCCTCTATCTCTTTCCCATTCAAATCTCTCTTAACCCTAGATCTGAAAATGAGCCGCCATTAGCAAAAATCCTAAATCTTCTATAGTCTTTTCCGGCGGTCTGTTGGGGCTTCACCAAGTCACCATCAATCTCGTCATCTTCTTTCATATAATTTGTTTTCAACAGTTCAATTGGTTCGAGGTATGAGTAATTTTTCGTGGTCATTTTTTTTGGCAGTTGAGTTTTAAAGGTCGCGGTTGTTGGGGGTCGATTATTTTCGATGGGATATAAAAGGTACAGGTAATGGTCGGTTATTGGATCGGTGGTGCTCGTATGATGGCTTCAAACATTCTGGTTTTGCTCAAAGGTATGTCCCTATCTCAGTCATGGTCACAAGTTTTTTTTCCCATCCTTTTATTATTATCCGAGCAGTGACCGAAAGTGTTCGTATGATGGCTTCAAACATTCTGGTTTTGCTCAAAGGTATGTCCCTATCTCGGTCATGGTCACAAGTTTTTTTTCCCATCCTTTTATTATTATCGGTGGTGCTCGTATGATGGTTTCAAACATTCTGCACATTGAGAATTTTGTTGTTTTCATGAGTTTCATGAGTATACGTAAACTTTAGTACTAAAATGTTTGTAATGGTTTAATGGTCACACTTTGTTTAATGTATACACTATATGAGCATGTGAGTCGTAGGAGTATTAGAAAGCAAATGATTACCAAAAGTGTAAAAAGGTCATGTTATATCAGAAGTAAATGGGTTAGATATGGGTAAACGTTTGGGAGTATTAGAAAGCAAATGATTACCAAAAGTGTAAAAAGGTCATTACTGTCAATTCCATCTCAACGGTTCAAATCTTACTTTTTATTTCTCTTATCGTTTCAGTGTGCACATGTGTTTTTGAGTGTGCATATGTGTTTTTACAGTTGTGAATTTGAAACCTTCTATGCATATGTGTTTTTACAGTTTCATGAACTTGTTTATTTTGTTTAATTTCAGCTGTTATGGAAAGGATTGTGTACAAGGATTAAAAACACATGTGTACATATGCCTACAAAGAGATCGAGAAATCGAGAGTGCCAATGAGGAAAATGAGGAAAAACACATGTGTACAAAGAGATCGAGAGAGGCCAATGAGGAAAAACACATGTGTACAATGAGAAAAAACAAAAGAGATCGAGAGTGGCTAATGAGGAAAAACACACGTGTAGATTTCAGGTGTTATTAAAAACATTGTATTATGCACATGTGCACGCTTCATATATTTGTAATAAAATATATTTATGTAATATTTTTAATAAAGTTGTTGTTTGTATAAAATTGCATAAATGTATTAATAAAGTTTTGTTGTTTGTATACATACTTATGTAATATTTTTATAGATACATGTGCAAATAGAAAACACCTATGCAAAAACGGAAAATACAATTATCAAATAATGCAAAACACATGTGCACACAATGTAAAAAAAATAAAAAAAATCCTAGAATTACTGGAACAAAAAAAAAATTCTAATATAAAAGAAAGTTATTTTACCATTATGCCCTTTTGAATTAAATTATACAAATTAATATAAGAAAAAATCTGATTGGTTGATGCTGGTTCTCGCAGTTTTCGCAATTTATTTGGTTATGAAAATAACCCTTCCCTATATATATATATAAATATATATATATATATATATATATATATATATATATATATATATATATATATATATATATATATATATATATATATATATGAGACTACACATGCCACGTCATTAATGCTGACTAGGCATTTTAATGTTGACATGGCGCATCATATGATGACATGGAAATGCCAACATGGCACTACATACGGTTATCTATTTAAAAAAAATTGTCATTTAATAGATTCGAACTCCGGTTTATACATCCACATGCATGCGCCTCAACCAGCGGGGCAATCCACTTTTTATGATATAAGCTTTTCTTTCCAAACTGGTATTGCTTCAGCATAATCAGTTACCATTTTCACTTATACATAGAAACGCCGGCTTATTTGCAACAATCTTTTTTCGACATTAATCAGTTACCATCTTCAAAATCAATTATACCTATTCAAATCACACGCATTTCCTAAATAATCCCCAAATCACACAATATTTATTTTTTATTCCAAAGCTCTAATCTTCATCAAATGAATACGATCTATCAGTAACACTTCCTAACATCCATCCATTACATGGTTTAGCGAGATCTTTGATATAACAAGATTGAAGGTAACATTTGTCTACATATTTTGATAGTTATTACACTTATTGTTCTATTTTCAATCGTTTCTTAAACACTTTAGGTATGCTTTGATCTTCATCCTTGGTTTTACGATGATGACTATTAAACAACGCAACAAGATGATGATAATAAGGGTTTTAATTCAAATTATGATTAACGTGATGATTTCAGCTTGATTTTAGGGATTTTTATATTTTAATTTTGGTTATTAATTAGTGATGATTTTATTGTGTGATTCTGAAATTAGGTGTTTGCATTGATGATTGGATCTGACTATGAGATAAATTATCAGGTATAGTATGGATCCACAATTTTTAGCTTTTATCAGGTTTATTGTATATACCTATGTCTTTATTGACATTTGATGTATCTCGGACTATGTGCATTGTAGGCATGGTATAGAACAGGAAAGGCAAACACATCTATGGGAAATTATGACATTGTTGGATTTCTAGGCAGGAGTATCTCATGATCCATATGACGCACTCTTAAGTTGGAATCCTGATGATCTTGACCCATGCTCATATGGTCTAATGTGCATTGTGTCGATGGTAATGTTCAAGTGTTGTAATTTCATCACTCTGCTTTTTGCTTTTTAGAATACATGTTTATAAGACCCCATATGTGCCTATGATATACAATGTTTCTGTTTTTGTAAAATGTTTGTTTTGATGTATTGGTTGTGCTTTGGGATACAGGTCTTCACAGCAGCAACTTCTGATGACCATAAACGCATTATTTAGTATTGTGCTTTGGCGATGACAAAAAAAAGCGTCATGAACACAGCGTAGCTGAGGTATTTACTGAAACTAATTGGTCTGTATCTAATTGTATGTCAAGTGCTTTTTTGTACTCATTTCCAAACACTCTATGTTTTTCAAAATTTTTTAATGTTTTATTTAATATCTACATATAACTTACTTATTCAAACACAAACAATCTTGGGACTAGCCCGCCCAATGATGCACTAGTTTTCATCAATCATTTTATCTTGGGTATTGGACCCTCCAAGTGCGGTTCAGTCACCACAAGTCTACCACAAGGTCTACCCAATATTTGTTTTCTCATTTCTTTGTTTATCATCTAAAGGAGACTATTTTAAACTATTTATGTATAACTTAGACACTAAGTCTACTTAGTTTATGGTTATTTCTGGCAAGTTAAATTGAAAAAAGAAGTACTTTTTTGAGTGTATTGGTTCATGTGCAGATCAATATTTGGCTCTTTTTGTTATGCAGTTAATACCGAATGTGGTATACTATGAAAACTGGACAGTAATTGATGGTGATTTTTCAATATTGCATTATAAGGGTTTAATTTTTTGGTGTATGGGTCGAGACTGTGGCATGGTTGATACCACTTACCAAACATAATGTGAAAATATGAGATCTTAACAAACTCACTCGATTATTTGCAGGAAGAGGAGAGATTGTCTACTGCTAAGGGAACTGAAATATTATGTATCATTTTAATGGGCCAGTTATTAGTTTCTTATCTTAGTCCACTAATCAGATTCAAGTTCTTATTTTTTTCTGAAAAAATTCCAATATACAGCAGCCGTCTAATATAAGTCATTGCACACCAAGTGTACGTTGTGATAGTTTGGTACGTTTTTTTTTGTGAAGGTATGGATATTGGTTGAGGATCGTAGCTGAGCGATGTTTGCCTATGTCATAGACAGTATGTAACTTAAACGGTTAGTTGTACATTTTTAAAAATCGATCAAATCCTTTGCTACATTTTATATAAAAAAGCAATGCTCTTATCTTGTAATATATTTCAGTTAACTTTTTCGGGTGGGCGTTATGCGGTCCACCATGTAGGCCTCTTGCAAAATGCTGGAGCTGCTCGTGTTCTAAGAACTGCAACTGTTGCACCCTGTGCACCATTAGAAGCGAAAGTATTTTCAAGAGTTGTGCTCAGGAATATAGAGCACCACCAGGTAGGATCTCAAGTGTAACATAACTCAACTAAAACACAACATTCATGATAAAATGTGTCAGAGTTATGTACATTTAAGTATGTGAGTGAAGAGGTCTCTATTATTCTGTTTTGATGTTTCAATTAAGTATTGTCCAAAAAACAATTTTTGTTTTCTATGTTTTGTTTTGGTTTCCGGCTCTTAATAATTTTAGTTTTCAAATGTGAAAGCCTTGGTTTCTTTTCTTCCCATGGTGATGATGATGTTGAAGTTTAAGCACATTTTGGTTTTTAACCGGTTGTCAATTTCAATATATTTGGCATGTTGTATTAGTTGTTGATGAATCATGTACACCTTTTTTTCATATAGATTACATACATTAGTATTTCATACAAATTTCTCATAATTGCAAGTTCTCTATTTTTATGAACTCAAAACACCAATATACTTTATTTCGTACATCATTAAGGAACATTCACTTTATTTGTTGTCATGCTTTTCGTTTTTCTTTTACATATAGTGCATGAATATTTTTATTTCAATATTATGTTTAAGATATTTATTACGAAGAAGCTAGTATATATATATATATATATATATATATATATATATATATATATATATATATATATATATATATATATATATATATATATATGGGGCATTTATTTTCATAACCCTGTTAAGTGCGAGAACTGTGAGAACCCTTTATGCACTCTTAGTAATGCATATTGTGCAACATAGCATTTTTGAATTATTAAACTCTTTTATTTAATCCAAAAGGGTATAATAGTAAAAGTCATTTTATATTATTTTTGATTTTTTAAAATAAATCATGTTTTTTAAAAACATTCGTTTTTGTTTTTTTTTATTATTTTTATTATTTTTGCGTTTTTTTCTGCTTTTTTCTGAACATGCATGTTTTAAAATTGATTTAGTGCATATGTGTTTTCATGAATTAATTTTATTATTTTTGTTTTTGGAATAGTTTTTTCGACATACATGTTTTTCAAATGAAAATATGCATATGTGTTTTTAGATCATGTAAACTTATAACAACCAAAAACATAATGTTAAACACAAAATTCGTTATAGATTGAAACACAATTTAAATACAATTTATAATAAGAAGAAATACATAAATATAATCTATTTTTACACTTGTGCACTAACAATAATTAACGTAAACAGACATATGTGCACAAAACATATGTGTTTGAAGTTTCTCATCATATTATTTTGAACATGTGTGCATGTCTTCCGAAAACATACATGCACGCATTCCAAGAACATATATGTACTTCCAGTATGTGTGCACGCCTTCAAAGAACGTCAAGCCTAGAAAAAATAACAGCCAAGATTAAATACTTTTAAAATAAAACTTGAGATAACATAACACACATGAACAAGCTTAAACTAACAAACGCAAATAAACAGGAGAATTATTTTTATGTATGCAAAACATATATAATCCAATCATAAAACATATATGTTTTATAATTCATACACAAAACGCATATGTTTTATACGTAAATGTTGGGTTTTAGGTTCCTTGGATCAAGAATTACTCTAAGCGCTGGAACCACGGACAAGGTTGATATAACCACGGACAGAAGAATGTAACCGCTGATGAAGACAAACCGCGGCTAGTAGTATTGTGTAACCACTGATATTGATATGTAACTACTGCTAGTCTTGAATAGTCGGTTTAGTTTATTGTATTAGATAAATATGGTAAAGATATTTATCTTGTAGGTTACGTATTGTATAATGTAAAGGACTCCTTAGCCTATAAAAGGAGGTCCTAGGTTAGATTAGATAAACGGATGTTTTATATCTAAGGTCGATACACTTCAAGGTTGCAAAACCCTAATACTGTAAGAGTATTCGTATTAATAATAATATTGAGGTGTTGAATGTTTATTGTTCTTCTTCTTAAGATTAAGTATTAAATTCCACGTGATACTTAATAAGCTTTTGTTCTAAGTCAGTTTCTATATTAGATCGTTTGCTCAACTGGGATCAACAAGTGGTATCAGAGCTTGTGATCTAGAAACTGTAACCAAGAAGAAGTTCTGTTAAGCTTTATTCAAGTAAGTAAAGATGTCTGACGAAACTCACATGGTGACTGCTTCAAAGGTACCCATGCTCAAGCATGGTGAGTATCAAATCTGGAGAATGCGAATGAGGCAATACATTCGTATGATTGATTATGCTCTCTGGGATGTCGTTGAAAAGGGAGACACTCTTCCTAAGAAGGGTGAGGATGGTCAAGAGAGAGCTATTGTTAGTGAAATTGATAAAGCAAAAAGGAAAATGGAGATCAAAGCTCACAGTATTCTCTCCATGGGAATACCCAATGACTATGCTTTGGACTTTGAACAATATGAGTCTGCTAAAGATTTATTGGATGCTCTTGAAATAAGGTTTGCTGGTAAGGAAGCTACTAAGAAGTCAAGGATGAATATGCTCAAGCATCAATTTGAAACCTTCACTGCTCTTAGTGGAGAAAAGATTGATGGCACATATAATAGACTTCAAAAACTTATCAGCCAACTGAAGTCAGTAGATTATAAGGTTCTTCAAGAAGATATTAATTTGAAGTTCATTAGGAGTCTATCATCTGATTGGGCTATTCATACAATTGTGTGGAGAAATAAGGTGGACTTTGATAAGATGACTCTGGACAATCTCTTCAACAACTTAAAGGTTTATGAGTCTGAGAATAACTTTGCTAATGCATCTTCTGCTAATCAAAACATTGCTTTTGTATCCACTAATCACAAGAGCCCACAAGATGTATCCACTGCTGCCTATGTTATAACCACGGCTATTGCAAACAATACCACTGTTAGTGATACTGTCAGTGATGGTGCAATTTGTGCTTTTCTATCAGATTTAACTACCAGTGTTAATGTTTTGAATCAAGATCTAGATCAAATTGATCCTGATGATCTTGATGAGATTAATCTTCAATGGCAAATGGCAATGTTAACTCTCCAAGCAAGGAAGTTTCTAAGGAGAACTGGAAGACAGGTTAAGTATGATGGTCAACGGAGAGCTGGATTTGACAAAAGCAAGATGGAGTGCTTTAACTGCAAGAAGAAAGGTCACTTTGCTAGGGAATGTCGAGCTCCTAAAAGAATTGAAGGCATAAAGAAGACTACAGAAGAGCCTGCTGCTTGTTCAGCTTTGGTTGCTCAGGATGGGATTGGTGATTATGACTGGAGTGATCAGATTGAAGAAGGTCCTAATGCAGCTTTTCTTGCTAGTGAAGCTTCAAAAGAGCACAACTTTGCTCTTATGGCCTATGCTTCATCTTCTGGTTCAGATTCTGAGGTATCTAATGATTCTAAAATATCTACTTGTTCTTTTAAATCATGTCATGATAACTTAGAATCTCAAAAAGCTATCACTGAGAGTATGAGAAAAGAAATAGAAAGACTGACTATGGACAACTTAGGTTATAGAGTTGGTCTAGAGAGTGTGGAAGAGAAGCTTAAATACTGTATTAAATGTGAGTTTGAGTATGTAGATAAGATCAATATATTAGGTGGTGAAATTGATCTTAAAGATAGAGAGATTAAGATGCTTAAAAATAAACTAGCAGAGGCAGAGAGTGTAAAACAAAAGGCCCTAGAAGAAAAAGAAAAACATGTTGTTAGGGTAGCTAAAACACAATTTGCTTCTGATCTGGTTCATAAATCTATAGAGAGTCATTTAATGAAAAAGGGTTCTGGGATAGGATACAATAATATGCCACCACCCACTCTTATGCAACATGCACCACCTGCTAAAGAACTGTCATTTAGTAGTGAATTCAGTTTTAACAAACCTGTAGAAGGAATAAGTAAGACTGAAACACTTAAGATAAGTTCTGATAAGTCATCTGATGCTCCCATAATTGAAGATTGGGAATCAGAATCTGAGGAAGATAGAACTGAATCAACTAAGTCTGAAGAGATAGAAAAAGTTAAGAAAGTTGATTCTCAGCAAGTCAAACTTGTACCTAGATTTGGAGCTCAAATTGCTAAGAGAGTAGTTGAGTACAAGGAAGTGCCTAGGGAACAAATGAAAAGATATATACCTAGGGGAAACCAGAGAAACTTTAATGGTCTAATTTCTAACAGGTTAGGAGATGAGTTTCAATGTGTTAAAAAGGCTTGTTTTAAATGTGGTAGTTTTGAACACTTACAGAGAAATTGTTATAATAACAAACCACAAGTATGGAATCATTGGAAGAGGGTAAATCATCAAAACTTTTCAAAGAACACAAACCCTCATCCAAACAAAAACATGATTCCAAGAGCAGTGTTGATGAGGAATGGGAATACAAAATCTATAGTCACTGCTGCACCTAAATGGGTTCCAACCACTGCTAAGCAAAATGTAAACACGGCTAAGCAGAATCAAACCACTGTTAAGCAAAATATCACCACTGATTCAAAAGAAGTTTTAAATATTCCAAAGGTGATAACTGACACAGTGGTTGGAAATCATTTTTATGCTATTAAGGCCTCAGCTAGTTGGCAATGGAAGCCTAAGACCAAGGTTTTACCACATGTCAACTGTGCATCAATGGACCTAAAGAAATTTGAATATTTTGATGCACAGGGCAGACCCAAGTCAGTATTGGCTTGGGTCCACAAAAGGAACTAATTTGTTTAATTTCATGTGCAGGGCAATCTACAAACTGAGCTAAAAGATAAAGGAGTTTTTGATAGTGGTTGCTCTGGGCACATGACTTAGGATGGGAGCAATCTGGAAGATTTTGAAGCTTTTGATGGAGGATATGTGGCATTTGGCAATGATCTAAAGGGAGGAAAGATACTTGGCAGAGGCACAATCAGAACAGGGAATTTAGACTTTGAAAAAGTCTATCTGGTGCAGGGACTTAAGTATAATCTATTCAGTGTTTCTCAAATGTGTGATAAGAAAAACTGGGTACTTTTTGGGGAAACTGAGTGTGTGGTGTTGTCTCCTGAGTTTAAGATGCCTGATGAGAAGTTTATACAACTTAGGGTACCTAGGAAGGAAAATATATATTGTTTTGATCTTAAAGATGTTCTTCCAAATAGGTCCTTAACATGTTTGTTTGCTAAGGCATCTGTAGATGAGTCAAAATTGTGGCATAGAAGGCTAGGTCATCTCAATTACAAAACAATCAATAAACTGGTAAAAGGAAACTTAGTGAGAGGGTTACCTTCAAAGGTTTTTGAGTGTAAGGAACTGTGTGTGGCCTGTCAAAAAGGTAAACAACATAGAGCTTCTTGTAAGACCAAAACTGTAAACACCATTACACAACCACTGTTTATTCTTCATATGGACTTATTTGGACCTACCTTTGTTAGAAGTTTGAACCATAAGCAGTACTGTCTAGCTATCACTGATGATTATAGTAGATTTTTTTGGGTATACTTTTTGGCTGCTAAGAGTGAGACTAGTGAGATTCTCAAGAGTTTCATTATTAAGATAGAAAATCTAGGAAACCATAAGGTCAAGGTAATCAGATGTGATAATGGAACTGAGTTTAAGAATGATGTGATGAATCAGTTCTGTGTAGCTAAAGGTATAGAAAGACAGTTTAGTGTTGCTAGAACACCACAACAGAATGGTGTAGCTGAAAGAAAAAATAGGACACTAATTGAGGCTGCTAGGACAATGTTGTAAGAATCTAAGTTACCAACTACCTTTTGGGCTAAAGCTGTAGGAACTGCATGTTATGTGTAGAACAGAAGTAAGGTAGTGAAGCCTCATAACAAGACCCCCTATGAGCTGTTACATGATAGGAAGCCAATGATTGCATTCCTAAAACCTTTTGGGTGTCCTGTTACTATCTTGAATACCATAGACTACCTAGGCAAGTTTCAAGAAAAAGCAGATGATGGATACTTTTTAGGCTACTCTTCCAATAGTAAAGCCTTTAGAGTATACAACAGGAGGACTAGAATTGTTGAAGAGAATCTACATGTTCAATTCAGTGAAAAGACTCCTAGTGTTGAGACCAAAGGACCAGATTGGCTGTTTAACATTGATATGCTAACCAAATCTATGAATTATGAGCCTATCATTGCAGGAACTTCCACTAATGTTAATGCAGGTACACAAAAGGATTCTAAGGCAGAGACATCTTCCAAGGAAGCTGATTCTCCAAAGGAGTTCTATTTGGTTGAAAAGTGGAAAGCTGGTTATGTTCCTTCCATCATTCACAAGCAAGGTCCCACTGATGATGATGTTCTGATTAATGGAGGCAATGTTGATCATCATCAAGATAAGGATGAGTTGTTGAAAGATAACTCAGTGTTGGTAGAAGAAATTGAAAAGAAGAAAAGGCATTCTGCAAGCACTGCTAAGCCTACTGAAAGCACTGCTAAGCCTACTAAAACCACTGATAAGCCATCTTCTACCACTGATAGGTCAAGTGAAACCCCGGATACAAGTACTAGTGATAGTACTTTCTTTGGACCACATGCAAAGCCATTATTTGGTGAGGAGGAGTATCCACATGATCCTAATATGCCTGCTTTGATTGAGATTGATACTCCTACTGATGATGAAGACATGGATGATTTCTTTAATGCTAATTTGTCTAATTTTGAAACTGTCATTCATGAGAGTCCAATCACCACTACAAGGATTCACAAGATTCATCCCAAGGAACAAATACTTGGAAACTTGAATACTCCAGTTCAAACAAGAAGCAGGGTTAAGAACACTGAACCCTTTCTTGAACATGGGTTCTTTGCAAGATCACTTCACAAAAGAAACAGTCATAAAGATCTGCAAAATTTCCTGTTTGCTTGTTTTCTGTCTCAAAAGGAGCCCAAGAGAGTGGAAGAAGCTTTATCAGAAGAAGGCTGGGTAGAATCAATGCAAGAGGAGCTTTTACAGTTTAAGCTTCAAGAGGTTTGGACATTGGTTGATCTTCCTAATGGAAAAAGGGCAATTGGGACTAAATGGGTGTTCAGAAACAAGAGGGATGAAAGAGGAATTGTTGTTAGAAACAAATCAAGGTTGGTTGCTCAAGGATACACACAAACTGAAGGTTTGGATTATGATGAAGTGTTTGCTCCAGTTGCAAGAATAGAGGCTATCAGATTATTTTTGGCTTATGCTTCATTCAAGAATTTTGTTGTGTATCAGATGGATGTTAAAAGTGTTTTTTTGTATGGCACAATTGATGAGGAGGTTTATGTTTGTCAACCTCCTGGTTTTGAAGATCCTGATCATCCTGACAAGGTTTACAGGGTGAGGAAGGCTATGTATGGGTTGCATCAAGCTCCTAGGGCATGGTATGAGTGCCTATCTACTTATTTGATGGACAATGGGTTTAAAAGAGGGCTGATTGATAAAACTTTGTTCATTAGAAAGCACAAAGATGATATTTTATTGGTTCAGGTTTATGTAGATGACATCATCTTTGGATCTACAAACAAGGAGCTATGCAGGGATTTTGAGAAACTTATGCATGATAAGTTTCAGATGAGTTCTATGGGAGAACTCACTTTCTTTTTAGGGCTACAGGTTCAACAAAGGACTGATGGTATTTTCATTAGTCAAGACAAGTATGTAGCAGATGTTTTGAAGAAGTTTGGATTTCAAGATGTAAAGAGTGCAAGTACACCTATGGAAACTCAAAAACCTCTGCTACCAGATGATGGAAGTCCCAAAGTTGATTTGAAGTTGTACAGATCCATGATTGGATCTTTGATGTATCTCACATCATCTAGGCCAGATATTATGTTCTCAGTATGTGTGTGTGCAAGATTTCAAGTCACACCAAATACCTCACACATGAATGCTGTTAAGAGGATCTTTAGATATCTTAAAGGTCATCCTAAATTGGGCCTTTGGTACTCTAAGGATTCTCCTTTTGATTTGGTGGCCTACACAGATAGTGACTATGCTGGTGCTAGTTTGGATAGGAAGTCTACTACTGGAGGATGTCAGTTTTTGGGAAGCAGACTAATTTCTTTGCAGTGTAAAAAGCAAACTATTGTGGCTAATTCTACAACTGAAGCTGAATATGTGGCTGCTGCTTGTTGCTGTGGTCAAGTTCTTTGGATTCAGAATCAATTGCTGGATTTTGGGTACAATTTTATGCATACTAAGATTTACATTGATAATAACAGTACAATTTGCATTATTAAAAATCCTGTTTTACATTCTAGAACTAAACATATTGAGATAAGGCATCATTTCATTAGAGATTGTAATGAGAAACGGTTGATTCAAATGGTAAAAATCCATACTGATTTCAATGTTGCTGATCTTCTCACCAAAGCTTTTGATGTGGGGAGGTTTCAGTATCTTGTTGTTAGTATTGGAATGATTAATCTCTAAACTCTCAAATTGTTTTGTACCAGTTTGTATAAGTATTGGACTGTTATTATGTAATCTTAGTTTTGCTATTCTTGTTTCTAACCTCTGATAGTTTGGTTCAAACCACTGCTTGTTGTTCTGTGTTTCCACTAACCATTTTGCAGATACAAGAAAGTTCATTATAGAAGCTAGAGAAGTACTGAAGTTAATTTGTTCATTCATTCATCAAAACAGTTTACAGCTTACAGCTTACAATGAAACTTCAAGTGCAAATTAAAAGACTACTTCTATACATGATTTCCTACTACTATCCTCAGCTGTTGGATATGCATGACAAGCTAAGGATCAAAATGGGAAGGATGGATTGATGCAAACGAAGATGATGAAGATGAATACAGTAGATGAAGCACAAAGGACATAGCCAGATCACACATTCAATTGCTGGTTTCACCAAAAAGCATCACTCCATTTGCCTTTTTCCCTTCCCCCTTACGATGTGCGAAGAAGCACCAAAACTTGGTGCAGGAAGACCAAGAACCACCTCTCTGTCTTTTGGGAGTGGTGGATTTCTTGATCGTGGTCTTGGTTGGGGTTGGGATGATGAAGGTTGGGGGTTTGAAGTTCTCTTCTTTGAGGAGTCATCAGAGTCCTCAGATGCCTTACTTGGATCCACCACACTATCATCTTCCGATGATGGAAGAAATGGGGATTTTCTTGGTCTTGGTTCTTTTGGAGGAAAGTAAAACTGCCATGGGTTAGAATCTTCACTTGATGATGAAGATGATGATGTGGATGATGAGGATGTTAGATCCACAACTTCTGGTTTATTCCAACTAGGGTTCCACATGGTGATTGTAGTTGATTGGGGATTTTGGAGTAATTAGGGTTTTGATATTGATTGGTGTGTGTGTTATATGAGATTAGGGGTTCTTTATATAAGCAGAGTTACAGGCTATGGAAGTAAATGAGGGGCAGTTTAAATGTGGTTGAGGAGTTAATGAGATTCTTGGGTGTTGGACTAATATTAATTCTAGAAGTTGACCATATTGACTTACCTATTCTAAACCACGGATAGGTCATTTGGAACCACTTCTGGCTCTTTCTAACCACTGACAACAATAACCTTCTTCTCTGTGTTTGTTTTGTGTTATTTGTCTTGCAGGTATGAAGGATTTGTGTACATAGGAGCTGGTGTGTTAGCTGCTTGTGTTTGTTAAAAAAAATTGTGTAATCCTTCATATTTTTGTGAGATCTCTCTTATTATGACACAAATTTACTTGCTATAACTCTTGGACGTTTGGTTAAAGTACTACTATGTATCCACGGATGGTGTGTGTCTAAACACGGATAACTTTTCTGAAACCGCGGATAGCATTTTGTTTAGTGTTGGATACTACAGGGGCTGATTGGTAACTTTAGCAAACATATATTATTTCCCCAAATCACGGATGGATCATTTATTTGATCTTCAAACCACTTCCAATTGGCGCTCAAGTTTAACCCTAATCACTTTTCCTTTGCATAATTCACAAACCCCACATCATACACATCCTTAATCACAATGGCGGAAAATTATTCCACTACACATAACCTTGTTGCTATTCTCACCAAAAAAGACCGATCTGAAGGTTTTCTACCAATGATTGATTTCCTTGTTCACAGTCCTATTCACTATGCATTAACTGTCACACCAACCATCTTTAAAGCCTACATACATCAGTTCTGGAGGAATGCTAAGCTTGAAAAGGTTGAAGGAGTTGAAGTGTTTAGTACTGTTGTGGATGAAAATGCTATTTCTGTTGATGAGGAGATCATAAGGAGAGTGTTAAAGGTTGATGATGCTGATGGCATTGATAATCTTTCTGATGCTGAGATTGTAGCTGGTTTAGACAGGTTAGGATATACACACAGGGGTGATAAGGTACAATTTTTTAAGAGTTTGTTTTCACCACAATGGAAGTTTCTTATTCATACCTTGTTGATGTGTATGAGTAATAAGACCACTGGGTTTAATGACTTTCCTTCCAAAATTGCTACTGTTGTTATTTGTTTATCTGATGGAAGAAAGTTCAATTGGTCAAAGATGATTTATGAGGGGTTAGTACAAAACATTAGGAAGAAGGGTAAATACTATTTGTATCCTAGGTTTGTTCAACTTATTGTAGAAAGCCAAATTGATGAACCTGTTGAGCATTCTAGAGAGTATGAAGTACATCATATGCTTCCTAAGGTTTTTGTACATATGAGGAATCAGAAGCCAAATGTGCAGATAAGAGATGTTCCTTTGTTTCCACATATGCTTATTTTGCCTACTGATCCTGAGGTTGATGAAGGTCTTGAATCCCAACCCACTGATAGTACACAACAAACCACTGTTAGTGAAACTCAACCTACTTCTAGTCAAACCCAAACCACTGTTACACCAATTGTATGGACTAGGAGACAAAAGGGCACTAAGCTTCCTCAGGCTAGTGTTAGTGGTGTTGTTCATGAGGCTGTCACATGGAGTGGAGGTGACATGATTGGAAGGGCTTCCACTGCTGATTCATGCTTAGATGCTGGTCAGGATAGTGGAAACATAAATAAGACCCAACCATTGGCAACTCCTAATGTGGAGAGTTCCTTGGAACTTAACACAGGTGGAGGAATCCCTAGCCAACTGGCTGCTACAGGGTACATAGATGATCAGGCAAGGTCTGATGCTATGTTTACTATATCCAAGGATTCACCTCTCAGAGCAGTTAACACAGCTCGAAGTGATGAGGATAGTTTGGAACATGAACATGAATTGACGGATCCTAAGATGGTACATGATAACTTTTCCAATGAACCACCTCTAGGACCAGTTAACACAGGTCGAAGTGGGGAGGATATTCTTGAACGATTTAATGAATTGACGGTTAAATGTGCTAAAATGGAGGCTACAATTTCATGTCTACAGGAGTTGGCTGTGTTTCAGGGTAAGGATATTAGGAGATTGAAGCACAGAGTGTTGGTTTTGGAAAAAGTAAGACGACCTGGGGTTGCTGTTTTGAAAGCTATGAGAAGAAAGAAAAAGAAGGTGGACTCCTCTCCAGCTCTGAATATGGAGGATGTATCCAAACAGGGGAGGAGTGAAGGCATGAATTCAGGGGAGGCTGGTGATGTATCTGTTGATGTACCTATGGATGAAGATGTTGATAGTAGAGATAATGAATTTTTGGTATCTGATAAAGATGGGAATGAGGCAGTTCTTGAAATTTTGAAGAATGTTGTAGAAGATGTAGTGAAGGACACAAACACTGATGGTATGTCTGAAACCATGGTTAGTACTCTTGTAACCACTGCTGCAGTTTCAGACATGGAAATTATACCCGCTACTATCATACCCACTGCTATCATAACCACTTCCACTGTTGTCACAACTCTCTCTGTATCACTACCTAAAACTAAAGAAGTTGAGAAAGAAGCTGCAAGTACATTGATAAATCTAAGTAAAACCTCATCTATTTCTACACGCATCATTGCACCTGTTTTATCTGTTCAATCTACTGCAACTAAACCCAAAACAAAAAGTTTAGTTATTGGTGATCCTTTGAAGAAGAAAGTGGTTCAATCTGATATTGGAAAAGGAAAAGGGGTTGCAGTACCAGAGCTGAAGTTTAAAAATAAAGCAGAACAAGAAGCTTATGATGTAGAGTATGCAAAAGGTATTATAGCTGATGAACAAGCAGCTTTAGAGAAAAGGAAGCAAGATGAAGAGGAAGCTAGTCAGAGATGGTTAGCTACATGGTATGAATCACAAAATTATCTTCAAGCTTCTGAATTAATAAATAATGAGTATACTGCACAAGAATGGGCTTTGTTGGATGATGAGGAAAAAGCTAGACTTTTGGGTGAATGGGCAAGGAAGGTTGGTAAAGAAAAGAAGCAAGTTATAAGAAAGAAACCTCCTTCGATTGCACATATGAGGAATGTATTGATGAAGATTATTAAGAATTCAGGCATACATGTTCCTGATAATCTTAATAGGTGTTCTTTTGAAAGAATTTATAAGCTTTATGAGAGATGTATGAGAATTAATAATGATGATTACTGTCCAATGAATTCTAAAAAGGAAGAAGAGTGGATTAAAAAGGATGAAGAGTGGATTCAAAGTAAACGAAAGAGAAAATCTACAAGAATAAGTTTGGTGAAGTACATCCAAATGATTATCATGAGAGACTGGTTTATCATCACTTGAAGATTTTATTTGAGCCTACTCATGATGAACCTGAATGGAAAGGACTCTACAATGGTCAAGTTACAAGATGGTTTGTATATCAAACTTGTGGAGTTCATGTTTTAACTGTTTCGGGAGAAGTTATTCATATGCTAGTAGAAGGTGAGTATCCTCAACTGAATAAGTATCCAGCAGTTATTGCTCAGATGTTGAAGCCTGGTATTATGAAGATGTTATTACCCTATGATGGTCAAGCTTACAATTTGTTGCTGAAATATGAGAATATTCTTAAATCTGGTAAGTGTTTGGCTACATCCTCCAATTCAGATGTTTTGAGCTTAAAGGAAACTTGAGAATTCTGTTGGAATCTATCAAGTTTAGGGGAGGATTGTTGGGTTTTAGGTTCCTTGGATCAAGAATTACTCTAAGCGCTGGAACCACGGACAGAAGAATGTAACCGCTGATGAAGACAAACCGCGGCTAGTAGTATTGTGTAACCACTGATATTGATATGTACCCACTGCTAGTCTTGAATAGTCGGTTTAGTTTATTGTATTAGATAAATATGGTAAAGATATTTATCTTGTAGGTTACGTATTGTATAATGTAAAGGACTCCTTAGCCTATAAAAGGAGGTCCCAGGTTATATTAGATAAACGGATGTTTTATATCTAAGGTCGATACACTTCAAGGTTGCAAAACCCTAATACTGTAAGAGTATTCGTATTAATAATAATATTGAGGTGTTGAATGTTTATTGTTCTTCTTCTTAAGATTAAGTATTAAATTCCGCGTGATACTTAATAAGCTTTTGTTCTAAGTCAGTTTCTATATTAGATCGTTTGCTCAACTGGGATCAACAGTAAACATATATGTTTTATACGTAAACATATATGTTTTATACGTAAACATATATGTGCACCTAACGACTTCATGATCTCAACTGCTTCAATGTGATTATCACTTAATCTTCAACTTCAATGGCAATAAAAATATCGAATAAAAACGACACCATTGACCTGTTTTAAAATAAAAGCACTTGAAACATGTTGGGAAAGTAATTTTATTTTAAAGTAAAAGTAATTTAGAGGGTGTTTCTTAGATAAGAGTGGGTGTTTTCTAGAAAGAGAAAGTAAAAGGAAAAAGAAAATTAGATTAGAAAGCACCAACTCTTCCCAAGTGGGAAGAGGTATTTATACTACATACTACACGCCCTCCTGTCGGGCTGTGGATCAGGCATACAGTGGGTAAAGACCCATCCGTCCTCCACGGTGTTACTCTAACTAACTAATATCTAAATAACTAGTAAATAACATAATGTCTACGAGCTAAGATATGCTAAACTATAATTGAGGTAACCGACTCTTCAACATGGATTTTCCAAATCCCAACAATCTCCCCCTAAGGGAGGTCACCCCATGAATTACATTTTGTATCCTAGCGTTCTATTTTTGTCTTCAGTTTCGAGCTTGTAGACTTCAATTCTTCAAGTTCAGCAATCTTTGTGCTTTAGCAGTGATTCTTCAAAGTCCGAATGCTTTGTACTTTCAGTGGAGGTCTTTAACTGATCCACGTCTTGATGATCTTTGAGCTTTCTTTTAGATCATCAAACACATTAAATCTCGGAATCATCCTTTTGTTGTATCGCCTTCATGTGATGTTGTGAGTTTTGGACCAACATGCTCACACTTTCTGGATCATGATCTCTTTTCATCAGAGTAGCGGAAGCATTGTTGTATGTCTTTGATTGTCATTATTTTATTCAATTAAGTGTGTGTGCTGTGAGCATGCAGTCATGAATTGACTTCTCAATATCGATCAGCTGCAACCGTCAAATGTTCCTGCAAACAACAGTTAGCAATAAAACACACGAAAGTGTCTTTGTTCACTTTCGTTGAATTGGGGTTGCAAGAACCACGGTTCCCTGTTGATCAGTATAAATACTGCCTATGATCAGGTTGAATTCCTAAGAAACTCCTTGACAGGGTTTCGCAGCTTGATCTAGCCGTTCTCAAACCAAAGCATCCCAAAGTAGACAACACGAAGTGAGTGAACCAGCGAATTGAGATTCACTTATTGATGAAAAATTGGTTTGAAAACAATCGCGTATTGCTTAAGAGAAAGAGTTTTGCAATACGACGAGAGTTTTAGAAGATAAATCAAGTTTCAATCATAAGTACCCTTTTAATTTTGGAAAATTAATACACATTCGATGCGCTTGAGAAAAGAATTGTTGAGCACATCGAATGGTTTTTCAAAGGTATCCGTCAATCCATTTCCTGGACCAAGGTTCATTCAAGATTGAATCGCCCCATTGTTTCTATCTAGTTGTCACAAGCTTGATCTTTTGAAAAGATCTCACATGTCACCCACCAAGAGCTTGTTTGATGTTGGCTCTAGAAGGATTTCTATCTTCATTGTGAATATTTTACATATCACTCGGATGTTCTGGCAATACCACAAGGATAATGCGTAGGACTCTATATATATATATATTCTCACTTTCCACATTGTGTGAAACAACAAGTCCTCATTAATTGTGTGTCCTAATGAGATTTTTTGGATGATCTCTTGGCTCTAGACTCAATAGTGCACTTTGGTTTCCTAATCGAAGACTTGGGAGAGGGTCTCCTTCTTTAATATCAACCATCTCTAAGAGAAAGTCGATAGATTATGTAGGTTCCCCTTGAGAATGAAACAAGTCCTTTTAAGAGAACTTGAGTAGTTTGGGAAGTTTAGTGTAGTGCGTCACTGGTCCATGACGTCTTGTCTTCAATACAGGTGTTACCTTAGTAACCACCAATAGCATATGTATTGAACCCAGTTTCTGCCCTAAGGTTGAATTATTGGAGGGCTATTTCTTTTTACCTTTTTCACTTTACATTTCTTTTTCATTCTTCAACCCTTTCAATGCTTACCGAGAGTTCATCACTAGAACCTTGTTGGGGTTATTCCAGTTCTAGCTCTTTCTCAGTCGGCACTCTTCCCTTATTCTCACTTTTCTCCGTTTTCATCATACCTAAGGACTTCTATACTAACTAGTGGATTGTCCCTGGGTAGATTCCTCCGGCTCTCGCGGGATCGTAGGAGCTAGTACCTAACCTTACCATCCTTATAACTCCAATGCATAAAGTAAAATGGTTGGTCTTGTGGTACAGTTCTTTTTCTTCTTGAAACCAATTGAAAAATCATTTGGAAAATCAATCAAGGTACTTGTGATATAATATCAAAGCTTTTTGTACCTTAATTGTTTTTGATCATTTAGAAATGCTCCCCCTCAACATGTGCTATATGATTTTGAAATTGTTTAGCACATGGAGGCAAGAGGACTTTAAAGTTTTTCCTTGATCACAATTTTCATAGAAAAAGCCTTTTGATTTTATTGGTAAATGCTCTCCCTCAATATGTGCGTTGGTTATTTTGAAATCATTTAGCACATAAAGGAAAGAGTTCTTTGAAGTACTTCCACGATCACACTTGCCATAAAGAAAACCATTTCAAAATCAATCAAGGTACTTATGTTAAAACATAGAAGCTTTTGTACCTTGATAGTTTATTTTCTTTTGAAATGCTCTCCCTTAATATGCGCATCAATTAATGAAAACGTTTAACACATATGAGAGAGCAGCCTGCACTTTGAATCAAAACGATCACCTTTTATCAGATTATTTCATATTTAAATCACAAATTTTCCCCCGATCAAGAATATCAAACCCTTTGAGATTTTGGATCCCAAGTGATTTAAATAGATTTAGAAAACATGGGAGAAAATGTGGCATGGTTTAAATTCTCTTATGGTTTTTGGATAAATAAATGCTTCCCCTCAACATGTGCATCGTGTATTTGAAATCGTTTGGCACATGGAGGAAGGAGTGCCTTTGAAACAATCACCATTTAAACATATTAGAGATTTAAATCACGATCTCTCCCCCGATCAAAAATTTCAAACCTTTTGAGATTTGTGATCCCAATTGATTTAAATCATTTAGAAAATTTTGGGGAAAGACGTGGCTTGATTTAACTTTTGAAATTAACTAATAAGGAAAAGCTTTTGACATTAAAGATTGTTAGTGTCAGGTATGATAATTTTAAGAGATCTTTAAGTAAAATAAAAAATTTCATTTTGAAAGATCTTTTAGTTTAACGAAAAAATCATACCCTGACATAACATTAAATCTTTAGAACACCACTTATTTTGTACAAATGGAACAGACACAAATTACTCAAACAAGTCCATTTGAAGAAATATTGTTTTGAAAATATGAAATTTTGAAATCACTCTTCCCCTCAATCGATGACACAAGTCATAAATTGAGTGATAGAATTTATGAAAGATTGAGTCCAATTGATTTCCAAAAATTTAAGTCCATTTTATTTTCAAACAATATTTTTCTACCAAGATAAATACGAACATGGTATTATTCACTACTTTTCCTGCACAAAGATACGTTAGGTGGAGAAAAATACAAGCAGCTTCGGTTGTTGATGTAAGCAGTGAGACCTCTGAAGTTGTATATATCATGCAACATATCCATAGAGATCTGATTAAGTTTCGTTTCTTCTTTTTGTCGACCCAAGAAATAGTTTCCCTTTCCAATCGGCATCCAATCATCTACTTTTGTGGGATCCGGAGTGGAAACATTCTTATAGACCATGTTATCTGCATACGTTTGTCAACACATATAGACATCTATATGGTGGTCGACAACACCCAAACAGTAATCGACTAATAAAAGTCAATCCAACATATCAATCAGATCATATAAAGGCATGGGAATTATGTGTGTATCAAACTCAAATCATCTATATCTAACAATCATATCCTAGATTCCTAGCCATTCAACGTTGGCAAACTTCTTTTTCTGTTAAGTATATAGGAAGATTAAATAAGCCCGTTAGATGATATAAATTTGAAAACAATCTCCCCCTCAATCAATGGCTTATTTTATGACAAGTTTTAAAAATCCTGAAGTCATTGATTGAGTTTGCAAATTTATGAAAACTCCAAGTCTGATTGATTTTCAAGCAACTCATTTTCCACCATTTTGAAACACAACAAATATTTTTCTGAAGAATTTTAGAAGGAAAAACATTTGTGTAGGAACAACAGTCTTTTTGTCGACATTCTTTCTCATTTGGTTTTGGATAAGTGCTCGATATTTATAAAATAGGTTTAGCGCAGCACTTTCCTTTTTGAAACTCGGGTTGCATATCTAAAATAATAGCAAACTATTGTTTAAGCACGGGTTACAGTCTGAAATAACTGCAAGCCATGGTTTGAGACATGTTTAGAAAATATTTACACCTTCTACTCGAACTTCATCTAAAGTCCCGTGCCATTATTGAATGACATTTCTAAGACCGTAGATGTTATCGATACCAGAAGATATGTCTTGAAAAAAAATATTTTTGGTCTTTTTCAAAATTTCTGATTTTTATGGATTTTTGTTGATTTTGTATTTTTCTATTTTCTTTTTGTTGGTTTTATATTTTTGTATTTTGTTTTTGAAAAATATTTACAAAGAAGATGATATAGTTTAAGAGGATGATGATACGAGTACCGAGATAAGGATATCGAACAACACGTTGTAGAAGATAGAAGTCATCATCTTTTAACCTTTCACCACCAAAGCTTTCGAGGCTCCTGAATTTTCGTTAGAACTTGAACCTTCTGAAAGTGAGACTTTGGTAGCTTCCCCCCAAACCGAAAATCTTCTTGTTGAGCAGATTCTAAGCTCTCTTCAAGCTTGCCTTAGCCAGGTGCACAGCGAAGCACACCATATCATCGATCTTGCTGCTCCTTTTAAGAATGATCATCGTAATTCTCTGTTCGGGGTATCATCAAATATAACAACAACATATCATCCCACGCTTGAATATTTCTTCTCAAATTTCATTCCTCTGAAGTCTGAAGCGATGCATACCAAAAGGTGTCAAGAGACCATTTCCCCCAAGTATTTGAATTGATGCAGCCAGTCTCTTTGAATAAAGCTCAAGAACCCGAATACACATTTCTCTCGCCTGATGATTGTGTATGAAGCTCAAGAACCCGAAGTACCTAAATGCCCAAAGAGAGAATAACCGATAGCATTGAAGTAGCAGGTTGAGTCACTGATTATCTCTACGGATGTCAACTCCGGAATAAGTTATTAAGCTCTCATGTGAAACAGCTTTGCATTCCCAATGTACACATTTCTCTCCCCTGATGATTGCGATATCATCGAAATCATCACACCCTTGTGTACCTCTTTTATCTTTAGAAACTGTCTCTTACATCTCTTTCCCCACGTAGTTGGAATAAGAACACTAAACGCCATGAGTTAAACATTGAGTTTCTCTGCTGTCATGACATTTGTCTTCCAGGGATATCTTCAGTCACTTAGAAGTATTAAGTTTGTCAAGTTTACTCGCTTTGCGTTTAGATGCGTGTCTCCTTCCCCCTTGTTGGTTTTGATACTTCAGAATCAACAACACATTATAAGCCCAGATACTTGAAATCTTTTGAGAAGAACACTTGAAATCTTGTGAGAATCAACTTGCTGAAGAACAATGTGAGCAAATCTAATTTGGGATTAAATCAGACTTTTCACTCTCCCCCAATTAGTGTTCTCCCCTAAACTGACAATATTTCTGATAAATGCCCGGATTAAGAAGAAGTCTTTTGATAAGCAAATGCAACTCGTTATTAGTCTTCTAACACGCAACAGAAAATGTAGAACAGACTGTAGACTCGACCTTCTTCAAGATTGTCTGTTTGGGAAATAGAAAGTTAACATCTTCAGCTCTCCAAATGCATTCCAATTAGCTTACATATAGCAAATCCCCTTTACTAAAATCCCTCATATCAAACAAGAACAGAAAGATGTTCATCAAGGAAATCAGGCCCGCAACTGGAAGCACTTTGTCATTAATCATATCAGCTTGTGAGAAGATGTCAACCAACGGCTCTAAGAGAAAACTCCATGTGAAGATGACCTGATAAGAAGAAGCTTGGTTCTTACATGAGTTTGGAGCCGTATGACCATTTATTCTCAAATATCAATCAATCTTCAGTATATTCACCATTCTCCCTCTCAAGAATTGCATACAAAGTGGCCATTCTTGATTTAACAAGTGAAGTCATCACGGTGTAGTTTATTCACACTTCTCCCCCGCAAAAATTGCAAATGAAGTTGCCATTTCCAATTTTGATTGAGCAAGTGAAATAAGAATACAATCAATGGTAAATAGATCCACTTGATAACTGAGCGAGCATGGAAGAAGCATGAAGCTTTTTGATGAGAATGGTCATAAACGAGAAGATTTCTCTTCTTTTGAAGATAAAGCGCAGTGATGCATACACTTTTCTTTTCATTAGGGAACGAGGTTTGAACTGAAGTATTCAAATGTCATGTCTCTCTTTTCTACTACTCTTGGCTAACTTGTTATCAACCCCATTATCATTCAGTCGGCTCTTTGTTGTGACAGCTGATGGAGAAAACCCAATATGATGAATTTGACACTGAAGTAGAACTAACCCGAACTTGTGACTTAAACTTGCACAAATGTGTGACTAAGAGCGGTGCAGAGAGTTCATGCAACTTTGAACCCCTAAGTACTCTATACTCTTCATCCAACCAACCATCAAGTATAAGACGTACATCACCTCTAGAAAATTCACAATTTAATGTGACACTGAGCACTACAACGTAGCTCCTTAAAGTGATAGTTATTTTGAGGTAGTAAAAAGGAAGAATCACCCAAAAATAACTAGATTTCCAAGTCTTCGTCATTGAAAATGTTAAAAGCTCGAACAAGGATCTCGAAGAATCTTCATCCAACCATCCCCGATACCTTCAGATACTAAGTACGCTCTCCTGTGAAATTTCACTTCAACCTCAAATAGATAATACTGAATTAACGCCATTGTCACATCTTATGGTTAAAAGCTCTGATCTAGCCCCCTTTGACGTTTTAGATGAACTTTGATAATGGTTTCATCCCGACCTTAGGAAAATGAGAATGAGCCCGTAAAACTTTGATATAACCAAACTGCCATGAAGAATATCCAAACAATCATCCAAGACATGAAGTACATACTTTATCCCTTCTTTAAATTTGAAACCATAGCACTAGACTCAGATAAGATCCAGAAATACACGTTCTTTTCTCCAGGATGGTTCCATCATCATGGGATTTTACAATTCTATGGTTTAAACCGAGAAATAGATTCTTTCGCGGGATTTTAGAAAACCAAGAATAAACCGTAAGCAATGACAGCTTGAATGTGTTCTGACAAATTTAGATTTTGGTGAATATCTGTTTTAGGGGAACAAGCAACAGATCATCAACAATTCTTCTCCATCACCAACAATTCTTCTCCCATATGTAGAATACTTCACAAACCATACTAAGTAGAGTAGTATACACTACTTCCTCCTGGAGGTTTACCTTATCACATCAAGTACACGTTTCTCCCCCATGATGGTTTCGAACTTTCGAAAGCATCATTGACGTGTACGACCATTTACACGAAACGTTCTTGTCATAAGCAAACATCTTGAGATCTCATGAATGACATTGAAGATTCTTGAAAGATTTTGCTTAGGCTATGAAGTATCATTGACATTCTGTGGCGTAAAATATCCCATGAGAATTGCTGATCACATCTCAACCGTTAAACACTTTGGTAAACATATCATTCACGTATACTGTCGGCTACTGTTGTGGCCACTTGGAGAAGTAAACCTGATATACCAAACTTGAACATGAAGTAGAACTCCCCATATTTGTTACTTAAGCTTGTACTATCCTTGTGAAAAAGAAATGGTGTACCCAATGTACAGAACCTCTTGACGTATCTTCAACTGCGTGAGACACCGAAGTGATAGCTACATTGTGGGTTAAGCGAGAAAGAATCACAAAAGTAACTAAATAGCCAAGTCTTCCTCACACTCAATGTATGCCTAAACAACTTCGCGAAAGGAAAGAAAGAAAGAAGACGAAATAAGTAAACGCACTCGGAAAACCCCACTTCAAATCCAAATAAGAAATACCGTACAAACAACCCCGTAGTCAACCTAGTTCCAATAACATTTCAAGCCGTGACATAATATCCTCTGTGAAAAATGTATAACTGATGAGTGTGTAAATACTCATCATTTTTGGTCAAATCTGAACTGCAAAACATTTAAAAACGCTCAGAAATGCATCAAAATACTGAAAATATCCCAAAAGTGTATTTTATATGTTTCAGATGCAAAATGTTTAAAATCAGATGAAAAACGAGCTAAGTTTGCATAATTGGCAGTTTCAGTCCCTCGACATTCAAAATCTTGACAAAATCAGTCCCTGAGCACTTATTTTAAAAGAAAAGTCACCAAAGGTCCTTTTGAAATCATAAGTTGTCATAATTAGTCCTTTGGTGAAAAATTTCATAAGTTTTGAGAATTTACAAGTTTGGTCCTTCAAGTTTCAAAATTGGCAAAAATAGTCCTTGGAAGTTTAAAAATGTCTTTAATGGTCCTTGTACTATTGAAACTTGTCATAATTGGTCCCTTGGAATAACTTTGCAAAATGGCAGATTTGGTCCCTTGGTTTTTGTGGAATTGCAAAAAAGGTCCTTGTTACTAAAACCAAACCATGACCCTTGAACCCTTTTGAACCATGACCCCCTGCCAAAACACCTTGACCCCCCTGTTTTGACCCCGTCCACTATTAATATATCCCCAGTCAAACCACCCAGTCAACTAACCTTTTCCCTCCAAAGTCTTCTTCTTCACCCACTCACCTGCAAACCCAGACAACCATGCTTCCAGCTCAACATAATCCACCCTTATCACTCCACCTCACCCAACAATCCAAGAAGCATTAAAAGCTTCTCCTTCCTTGCACTCAATCAACCCCACTGGCAAATATCTTTTTCCCGCCAAAAAGCCATCAATGGCTAAAAATGATTCAAGTGATCCAATGGCTATGAAAAATGGTGGGATGTGCTCAGAGGCAAGTGGGAAGACCTTTTGCTAATAAATAGAAGGAAGAGAAGACATAGTTAGTAGTAGTTCTTAGTTTTCACTTCCTTGTATGTCGTTTTTAATTAAATGGTCTTAATTAGTTTCTAAAATTGTAATCTTAAGATTTCTTGTATTGAACCTAAGCTATTTAGTCTATTGTAACTCATTTCAAGCATTAATTTCAAGGTTTTATCTAAGTTCATGTTTTTATGTTTCCTGTTATAAATTCAGTTTACATGTTCTTAAATCCAAGCTCCAAAGAGCTTATTTCTAAACTCCAACAAGCCCAATGAAGCTGTTGATAGCTTTTAGTGAGCTTCAGAAACAGGTGTAAGCAAATTCCTCACTTGGTCAACAAAAGTCAACTGTGGGAAAATTTTGGTTAAACAGTTATGGAAATGGAAATGGGTTGAAACTGAGTTGGATATGGTTTGATTTAGTATGATGTGGGGTTGAGAATTGGTTTTAATCAGTGGTTATTTTGTATGTTTACAAGCCATAGTGGCTAAGGACTAATGTAAGTTTATTACTATGACATTTCCTGTCATATCTGCATAATATCTGTCTTGCATCAGTTAGTGGTTATATTGATTTTAGACTTGATTTGGTAGTGGTTATGGATTATTTGTAAGGAATTCCAGTAGTAGATTGCAAAACAGTTGATGCGTGCCAAAACAGTCAAGCTAAATCACACAAGCCCGCCACTTGTGAATGGCGGACCGTAACCAGCTTAAAACTGCTTAAGCACGAATGCAATGAAGATCTGAGGAGTATAGGGTCTCCCCGGGTCGTTATGTCCCAGCGAGTTGTGCAATGGATTATCAAACGTTTAGTGATCGAGGAATCTGAACGGGAAAAGGATTTGAATAGATTATGACTACGGAAAAAGCCAACAAATTAAAACGGCTTAAATGCAAATTAAAGAAAGTTAAAAAGATAAAATCTATTAAATAAACGCTATCACTATTTTTAAAATGATGAACGTTTAAAAATTAAAACTAAAAACTTACGTTTAAAACAAAATCTACGTAAACGTACAAATAAAAACGTGAAATCTAAGAAATAAAAGTCCTAAAAATATGAAAAATACATTTTTACAAACCTAATGATATAATAAACTTTTTAGAAAAAGAAAATTATTTTTATAACTAATTATCTAATTATTATTAATTAAAAACTATTTTTAACTATTAAATAATTATCTAAAATACAAGAAATTAGGAAATAAAGCTAGAAAAATAAAATTAAGACTTAGAAAAGTCTAAAATATCAAAATAGACTTTTCAAAACTATTTTTGTATTTTTATGATTATTTTTCTATTTTTTATGAATTTTAAACTATTAAAAACTACTTAAATTATTTAAAAATACAAATTTAACTAAGAAAAATATGGAAAAATACTTTTTTTTGCTTTTTATATTTATCTAAACTTAATAAAAATGAAAAATTATTTTTTTGAACCTTTTCTTAATTAATTGTATTTAAAGCTAATTAAAAATGCTTAAAAACTAATTTAAATTAAGAAAAATAGCAAAACAACTTGGAAAAATCTGAAAGTTTCAGGAAAAGTCTAAAATAATATAAGGAATAAAGGAAAAATATAAAAACAAGGTGCTATGTGGAGGAATCAGGAACTGATGTGGAATGAGCTTAAAAATAAACACTTCCAATAAGCAAATGGAAACCAATAAGCACCAGACCAAAACAGGAACTTAAATAAGCTAAAAGAACTAAAATGAAACAAGATTCAACAAGCCCAACCCTCTGAAACAACAAGCTCAACAGATTTGATGTTGTGAGCTTATATGCTAAATCAGTAACTGGGGGGCTATTTTGAGCAAAGAAATAAGCACACCAATAAGCTAAAACCTAAAACCAGAACTTGGGATCTACACTAGACCTGGTTGAGACCTTGTAAACTAAATTACAGACCTAGGTGAGCCAAAATGAAACCTGTGCAGACCTTTCAAAACCTGCATAAACCTGTGCAGGCAACAGTCCCCTGCACAGGGCATTTATGCCCTTATTGAACAACAAATTTGAAGCTTAAACAAAATTCACAAAAATGTAAGAAATTGGACATAAGAAAATAGACCAAGAGGGCTCTCTAAAACTACAAGTTTCATAGAAATTGGCTAAGAAATGAGTTCAATAAAATTCCTCCTATTTTGGCCAAAACTGAGATTTTGCCATTTTGACTTTTTAAGCAATTGTAAAAAGTTGACCAAAATGAGATTTGATCATGATTTGTTGACTGGAAATGATATGAATACATGAAATGAGACTACTGCAATATATATCTATGTCTTTTGAACACAAAACAAGTGGTTTGCCTTTCAAAATTCCAACAGTGGACAAGCTTAAGACAGATTTGATGATTTTTGACTTTGGGTGTTAGCAGACACAAGATATTGACTCAAATGTGCTCAAACAAGTTTAATAAACATGAACTAACAAAAGTTAAACACTGAACAAGACTTGAAGACAGACCAATCATTAATTCCAAACACCCCTTTTTAATACTGATATACAACTAAAAATACTTAAACTACTAAACTGCTTAAGACTAATGATCAAGCTAAACTTAAATACCTTAAATACAACTAAATATACTAATTTAGACTAATGGTAATCACAGATATTCATACAAGTGTAAAATGCAGAATGCTTGAAGATGAAAAGTGAAATATGAACTCACATCAGTCCAGCTTGTGTAGCAGGCTAAAACCAGACCAATTCTATCCTAATTAAGCCTAATCCAACCCATTTACACCACTGCAACATCCCATATCAGCTTCCATTTCACATAGAGTCCAAGATTGACTTTCATTGACCATGGGATAAAACTGCTTAAAATTGTAATATGAGCTTGTAGGAAGCTTTAATAAGCTATCATAAGCTTGTTTAAGCTTATAAATAAGCTTCTAACATCTTTGACACAGGAATTTGAGAGTTGAAATTTCAACAGTGAGCTTAAAAGATGAAAATGAACATTAACTTGAATTAAAACTTAAACAGAGTTGCAAATCACTTGAATGCCTTTGTTTGATACAAATAAACTGAAAAATACAAATGAGAACTAGTTAATACATGTTAAGCTTAAAAACGACATTAAGAAAATTTTATATAACTAACTATTGCCCTCCTCATCTCCTCTTGCCTCCTTTTTATACCCAACTGCATCTCTTTCTCTCTCTAAGCTAATCCCAGATGTGTTTTTGGCCATTGGATCACTACAAGTCATCTTGGCCATTCCTTGTGTTTTTGGCGCCAAACTTGATTTTAACCTGTGGGGTTGGAAACTAGCAACTAGGTGGGGGGTGGAGGTAGGTAGGATGATGAGGAGGGGGGACAAGGTTTGTGATAAGGTGAGGAGGGCTTGAGTGTAGCAGAGGATTAGCAGGATTGTGATGATGAAAATGGTGTATCCGTGAAGTGGGAGGGAAAAGGTGAGTCAACAGGCATTTGACTGGGATATTAATAATAGGGGGTCCAAATGGCAGGGTCCAAAAAGCAGTGGCAGGGTCAAATGAACTATGATAAGGGCCAAGGTTAATAATAGGTTAATAATCAAGGGCCTAAGTTGCCATTTCTGAAACTGTAGGGACTAGAACTGCCAAATCTGCAAAGTTGATGCAAGGGCTAAAATTGACAAGTATCAAAAGTTCAAGGACCAAAGTTGACATTTTCACATTTTCCAGGGACCAATTCTGCCAATTTTGAAACTTGAAGGACCAATTTGCAATTTTCTCAAACTTTTTATATTTTTCACCAAAGGACTAAATTTGACAACTTTTGATTTTAAAAGGACCTTTGGTGACTTTACTTTTGAAATTATGTGCTCAGGGACTGTTTTTGACAACTTTTGAAACTTGGGGGACTAAAACTGCAATTTTTGCAAATTTGATATGTTTTTCATCTGATTTTGATATTTCTGCATTTAAAACACATAAAACACTGATTTGTGATATTTTGATCATTTTGATGTGTTTCTGAGTGTTTTCAGATGATTTTGCAGTTTATTTTGTACAAAAATGATGAGTATTTAGACACTCATCAATAGTTAGCTTAAGTAGTGTTTGGTTCAGGAGGTAATATGTGTTTGAAGTTTGTTTAGAGGTTAAGTTCAATTGATACAGTCTTACTTAGGTATATTAGAGTTACTTTAGTCATTTGACTGCACCTAGGATTAGTAAAAGTCAAAATTCAATTAAAACTGCTTAATGCTTCACATCTGTTAGAATGAGAATTGGATATTTTGCATTTAGGCTTAGAATTATATAGGCTAGCTTATTTCAGTATCACTATAGCTTAAATCATCATTTACAATCTGCTTTTGAGGATCAAAACTCATTTTAGTCAAATATCATTTCTGTATAAAAAGTCAAAAGTTGGAAAATCTGATTTGTACCCACCTTGGTTGATTTTTCATGGCTTCAACTTTGGTTCAATTCAAGTGAAATTTTGGGCTTAACAACTTCAGTTGGTCAAGAGCTTAAATCTGATTTTTGTAGAATTTTTGTAATTTTTTATAAGCTTCAAAACAGCTTGTCTATTAACCTGAAAGTGCCCTGTGCACACACTCAGTGTATACTGAGTGTGCATAGGTTTTGTGCAAAGCTCTCAACAAGCTCATAAGAGCTTGTCTTGGGCTCAAATTTGGTTTACAAGCCCCTTGCTAGGTCTAATTTGGATTGCTTAAACTGGCTTTAGGTTTCTTGCTTATCCAGTAGCTTATTTTTAGGCTGCAAATGAGTAGGTAAAGCCTGTTTTGGCTTTTAAGTGCAATTCACACCAAATGCTTGTTTCCTGCTTTCCAGAGGTTTAGAGTAGTTAACTTAGGTTGCTTTCTAGTAGTTTCAGCATAAGTTAGGTCATGTGATCAGTTGGTGCTTATTTGTGGCTTATAGCTTAATTTGAGTGCTTATTTTAAGCACATTTCACTACAGCTTCATAATCTTGCACACTAGTATATGTTTTTATATTTTTCATAGACTTAGAATAATATTTTAGACTTTTCCTGAATTTTTCATAATTTTCCATTACTGTTTGCTATTTTTCCTTATTTAAAACAGTTTTTAGAACTTTTTAAATAGCTTTTAGTACAAATAAATCAGAAAAACTTCAAAAAAATAAGTTTTCAATTTTCATAGATTAAGATAAATAAAAAAAGCAAAAAAATAATTTTTCCAGATTTTTCTTAGTTAAATTTGTAATTTTTAGCAATTTAATTAGTTTTAAATAGTTTTTAAATCATAGAAATTAGAATATAAATCAGAAAAATACAAATCCAATTTTCAAAAGTTTGTTTAGTTATTTTAGATTTTTGAAAAATAGTTTCACAATTTTCCTCTTTATTTTCATAATTTTTAGTATTTTAATTTAGTTTTAAAGTTTAAAATTAGTTTTTAATTCAAATTTATAAAAGAAAAATCAAGAAAATCCAATTTTAAAAATAGTGATAGCGTTTATTTAATATAATTTATCTTTTTAATTTTCTTTCATTTTCCTTTGTCATCTAGTATCAATCATAATCCCTTTCTTGTTCAATATCACCCAATCACTATACGTTTGGTTATTCAGTCGCACAGCTCGTTGGGACTTAACGACCTGGGGAAACACTAAACTCTTCTGGACTCAATTGCATTGCGTTTTCAAGCTGTCTGGCTTTTATTACGGTTGACCATTCACAAGTGGTTGACTTGTGTAATAAAACTGACCGTTTGGGAGCCAATCAAATTTTGGCGCCGCTGCCGGGGAGCTGTGCTAATTATCTTACGTTTAGCAGATTAGTGATTTGAATATTCACTCCTTGTTCATACCATCTATATATATTTATATTTTCTTATAAAAATCCAAAAATCCAAAAACATCTTAAAACATATAAAACACAAAAATATTTTTTCTTTTGTTTCTACATATATATAAAACCATAAAACTCAAAAAGATTCTTCTTACCCCATTTTCATAATTCCCTTCCTTAACTCTGAGATTTCTTAGAGTTAACTCTAGTGTATGCGCACTCGCTCTTCTAGGTCTGTGAGCCCATTTCGTGAGCTTGTCAGGATTCCAAGAAGGCGTGTCCGTAGACGTTCTGCCCCATCAGTCGGATCTGAGATCCGGACTGCTCACACTACTTCCGTTATCATGGCGGAAGAACGTCCTATGTGTGAGCTTCTCCAGGCACCCATCGATGGGTATGGAGATGCTATTGTTATCCCAGCCATTGTGGCTGAAAATTTTGAACTCAAAACCGGGTTACTAAATCTTGTAACCTCAAGTCAATTCTATGGTTTTGAGAGGGATGATCCTCATGCTCATATTCGATGGTTTAACAAGATTGCATCTACCATCAAATACAAGAATGTCCCTACCGATGCTGTCAAGCTTCTTCTATTCCCATTTTCCCTTGAGGGACAAGCCCGGATTTGGCTTGAAAAACAACCCCCTCAATCGATCGAAACATGGGAAGACCTGGTGAAGAAATTTGTGAACAAATTCTATCCACCTTCCAAAACCACGAGTCTTAAAAACGAAATCATCAAGTTCACACAAAAGTTTGATGAACCCTTCAGTGAATCGTGGGATCGTTTTAAGGAGTTGCTCCGCAAATGTCCTCACCATGGTTTCTCCGAGTTGATGCAACTCGATACTTTCTATAATGGAGTGAGTCAATCTGACCAAGATTCTCTCAATTCCTCCGCTGGAGGAAATTTCTTGAGCAAAACTGTAAAAGAAGCTTTAACGATAATTGAAAACAAGTCTAAAGTCCGCACTGCACGAAGCAAACCGGTTGTTTCCCAAGTCAGTGTTGGTCCTTCTTCTTCATCACCCGTGAGTCAATCTAGCACCGATGCTAAGATTGACAAACTCACGGAAGCAATTCAAGCTTTGGTTCTCTCTAACCAAAAGAAAGTTTCTTTTCCACAAACTTCACCTCCTGCTGAAGTCAAGAAAGTGGAAGTATGTGTTACTTGCGGTGGCCCCCATGCCTATTACAACTGTATGGCCACCGATGGTAACCCTTTTGAAGCAAACGCTGTGGGCGGGATTTCCAATTCAGGAGGCAACCAATACCGTGCTCCTATAGACCCGAACCACCGTCCTAACCACTACCCTGGACCACCCGGTTTCAACCAAAACCAAAACCGTAATCAAAATCAGAATAGAACGAACCAAGGTTTTCAAAACCAAGGTAATTTTAGTCAAAATAACGGTTTTCAAAATCAAAGTCAAAACTTCCAACACCAAGGAAATTTTAATAGAAACCAAGGTCAGGGAAATTTCAACCCAGGGTATTTTCATGGCAATAATCAAGGAAATTTCCAAAATCAAGGCCCTAATCCAAACAATAGAGGCCAGAATTTTCCTACACAAAATCAAGCCATTGTTCCAACTGGACCATCATCTGATGAGTTGTTGAAGCAATTCATGAAATCCCAAGAGGAAATGAATAGGTTGTTGGTTAGCCAGATTTCTGACATTAAGAAGTCTTTAAATGATCGACCCTCGGGCTCAGGTACTTTACCTAGCAACACGATCGCTAATCCGAGGGGCGATGCAAAGGCGATCACAACCAGAAGTGGTGCTTCATATGATGGACCCGCTATTCCTACTACCTCTTCTTCTTCTCTCCCGAAGGTAGTGGAAAGTGAACCTGAGGCAACAAAGGACAAGGAACTTCCTACTAATAACGGAGGTACCAGCGATGTCCATCCTCAAGTTGTCCCGAAACCCAAAACCAAACCTGGAGTTGTTTTTGAACCTCCAGTTGAAAACCCCAAATCCAAAACTTCTATTCCTTACCCATCACGTTTAAATGAGCAAAAGCTCTGCGAAAAAGCCAGTCATCAAATGGAAAAAAAAAATTTAATTTTCCAAGAACTACATTTTGACATAAGCTTTGCGGATGCTATCATGCTGATGCCCAAGTTTGCATCAACTCTCAAACACATGTTAAGCAACAAGGAAAAACTGTTTGAAATGGCTAAAACTCCTCTGAACGAGAACTGCTCAGCAGTTCTGTTAAAGAAGCTTCCCGAGAAGCTTGGAGATCCTGGAAAATTTCTTCTTCCTTGTGTTTTTCCAGGAATGATTGAATGCTTTGCCCTCGCCGATCTTGGTGCAAGCATCAATCTGATGCCTTATTCAGTATGGAAGAAACTTTCTCTTCCAGAACTTATTCCTACCTGCATGACTCTTGAGCTTGCAGATCGTTCTATATCGCGTCCTCTTGGCATCGCCGAGGATGTATTCGTGAAAGTAGGAAAGTTCCATTTTCCAGCTGACTTTGTGGTTGTTGATTTCGATGCCGATCATCGGGTTCCCCTCATTGTTGGACGAGGATTCCTGAGAACGGGACGTGCTCTCATTGATGTATTTAAGTAAGAAATCACGTTACGTGTGGGTAATGAAGCTGTCACTTTTAACCTTGATCAAACGTCGAGGTACTCCGCAAACTATGATGCTGAATCGGTTAATCGAATCGATTTAATTGATATTGCTTCAGAGGAGTACTCTCAAGAGTTTCTTGGTTATTTTCATAATTCTGTGAGTGGGGATCCCACCACATCTTCTCAACCAATTATTGCCGACTCTTCCCCCTCTCTCACTCCGTTTGAGGGAGGTGACTTCTTTCTAGAAGAGATCGATGAGTTTCTTGCTAATGATGAATCGATTCCGCCGGGAATTGATGGTGTTTATGATTCGGAGGGAGATATCCTTTATCTTGAGCAATTGTTAAATGAAGATCCATTACCGTCACTCCCTCCGAAAGAGATCACGATTGAAGAAATCAGATCCGTACAAACATCTACTGAAGAATTTCCCGAGGTTGAACTTAAGGACCTACCTCCTCATCTCGAGTATGCATTCTTGGAGGGTGATGATAAATTACCCGTCATAATTGCTAAAGACTTAACTGAGGAGGAGAAGACTGCTCTCATAAAGGTCTTGAAGTCACACAAGCAAGCAATTGCTTGGAAACTCTCCGACATTAAGGGTATCAACCCTGAGTTTTGTACTCACAAAATCTTGATGGAGGATGACTTCAAGCCAGCAGTCCAACATCAGAGAAGGGTGAATCCTAAGATTCACGAGGTTATCAAACAAGAGGTTCTCAAACTTCTTGATGCCGGTTTAATTTACCCGATCTCTGATAGTCCTTGGGTCAGTCCCATCCACTGTGTTCCGAAAAAGGGTGGCATAACTGTTGTCACAAATGAAGAAAACGAGTTAATTCCAACTCGATTGGTTACGGGATGGCGTGTGTGTATTGACTATCGCAAGTTAAACGAAGCCACCCGTAAAGACCATTTTCCTCTACCCTTCATGGATCAGATGCTTGAGAGATTAGCAGGGAACGAATACTATTGTTTCCTTGATGGTTTCTCGGGGTATTTTCAGATCCCCATTGATCCACAGGATCAAGAAAAGACCACATTCACCTGCCCATACGGAACTTTTGCCTACAGACGTATGCCTTTTGGCCTATGTAACGCTCCTGGCACGTTCCAACGATGTATGATGGAAATTTTCCACGACATGATCGGGGAAACAATGGAGGTGTTTATGGATGACTTCTCGGTCATTGGGGACTCATTTCAAACATGTCTCTCCCATTTAGAAAAAATGCTAAAATGGTGTGAAGACACCAATCTTTGTCTAAATTGGGAGAAAAGCCACTTTATGGTCAAAGAAGGCATAGTCCTTGGCCATAAGATTTCCAAAAATGGGATTGAGGTTGATAGAGCAAAAGTCGATGTTATTACTAAATTGCCTCATCCTACTACCGTCAAAGGTATTAGGAGTTTTCTAGGTCATGCCGAGTTTTATCGTAGATTCATACAAGATTTTTCTAAAATCGCTCGGCCTATGACTCATCTCCTTGAGAAGGATGCTCCTTTTATCTTCTCACCTGAGTGCATCGAAGCTTTTGAAACATTAAAGAAAAAGCTTACGGAAGCACCCATTCTAGTTGCCCCTGACTGGGATTTACCCTTTGAACTCATGTGCGATGCAAGTGATTTTGCTATCGGTGCAGTCCTGGGGCAACGTAAAACCAAGCATTTTCAGCCTATCCACTACGCGAGTAAGACTATGACTGAAGCTCAAACCCATTACACCACTACGGAAAAAGAATTATTAGCTGTGGTGTATGCGTTTGAAAAGTTTCGGCCATACCTAATCTTGACCAAATGCGTGGTGTATACGGATCACTCGGCTCTCAAATATCTCTTTGCAAAACAAGATGCAAAGCCGAGATTGCTCTGTTGGGTTCTCCTCCTGCAAGAATTTGATATCATTATACGTGATAAAAAAGGAGCTGAGAACCTGGCTGCTGATCATCTGTCCCGTCTAGAAAACCCTCACCAGAATGTGTTCGAGAAAAAGGAAATAAACGAAACATTCCCTCTCGAAACACTCAATGTGGTTTCTTTTCGTGGAGACTCTTCTACCCCATGGTTTGCTGACTTTGCAAATTACCATGCGGGTAACTTTGTGGTGAAAGGGATGTCGTCCCAACAGAAAAACAAATTCTTTAAAGATGTAAAACATTACTTCTGGGACGACCCCTACTTATTCAAAATTTGCGCGGATCAAGTCATCAGGCGATGTGTGTATGGTCAGGAAGCCAATGACATTCTCAAGGCTTGCCATTCTGGACCTACTGGGGGACATCATAGTCCCAACTACACCGCCAAGAAGGTGTTTGATTCCGGATTTTATTGGCCCACGATTTACAAGGATGCCCACGAATTTGTCAAAACCTGTGACGCTTGTCAACGTCACAGAAATATCTCACAAAGAAATGAAATGCCGCAAAACGCCATTCAAGTGTGTGAGATTTTTGACATCTGGGGCATTGACTTTATGAGGCCATTTCCTTCATCTCGAGGAAATAAATACATACTTGTGGCCGTTGACTATTTGTCAAAATAGGTTGAAGCGAAAGCTTTGCCTACCAACGATGCCCGAGTTGTTGTGAAATTCTTAAAATCTCTTTTTGCTAGGTTTGGAACTCCACGAGCTATAATCAGTGATCGTGGTACGCATTTCTGCAATGACCAGTTTGATAGAGTCATGCAAAAGTATGGTGTAACTCACCGTCTCTCTACTGCGTACCACCCCCAAACAAGTGGGCAAGTGGAAGTTTCCAACCGAGGGATTAAAAGAATTCTGGAAAGGACAGTAGGCGAAAACCGTGCCTCTTGGTCGGATAAGCTAGATGACGCACTCAGGGCCTTCCGTACAGCTTATAAAACACCCATCGGGTGTACTCCATACAAGCTAGTGTACGGAAAGGCGTGTCATCTGCCGATTGAGCTTGAGCACAAGGCATACTGGGCCTTGAAACATGCCAACTTCGATATTCAGACAGCTGGTGATCACCGGAAAGTTCAAATGAATGAATTAAATGAACTCCGTGATCAAGCATACGAGAACTCTTTGATCTACAAAGAAAAGACAAAAAAGATTCATGACTCCAAAATCAAGAACCGCGTTTTCAACGTCGGTGATCGAGTCCTTCTTTTCAACTCAAGATTGAAGATTTTCTCGGGAAAACTAAAATCCCGCTGGTCTGGACCATTCACCATCACTAAAGTATTTTCTTATGGAACTATTGAGTTATCTCAAACCGATGGTCCAAATTTTAAAGTGAATGGTCATCGATTGAAGCACTATTTTGGAGAGGACATTCCTCCTGTGGTTGTCCCGGATCTACAAACTTTCCCCATGAACCAATGAATGCGGGGATCGAGTCAAGCTAGCGACTCGGGAATCAAAAACAATAGCACACCATATGGGTTTTCACCCATATTTCTGACTTCTATCTACTTTCTACCACCCTAGTGTGGGGGAGTTGCCCCCCGCTGTTGTATATAAAGTTTCAAAATAAAAATATATATAAATATATATATATATATATGTATATATATATATATATATATATATATATATATATATATATATATATTTCAAAATAATGGCCGTAGTATTTCCCTTTTACGTTCTCAGTTTCAGCATAACCGCCGGTACTTTGAATATTGAGGGCAATATTCATTTCTAGTGTGGGGGGGAATTCTCACGAATTTTATCATGTAATTATACCACCCAATTCCCCCATTTTTGGCCAAAATTTTTTTTTGGAGTAAGTGTTTCGCACTTACTCAGCTTATGGTTATCAGTCCGCCATGTCTAATAAACATAAGGATTGGCTAATCCAGGAGCAAACGGCTCTTGGTAAAGATATCTCAAATCCGTTGACGGCTTGCAATTTGCCCAAAATTGTATGGTGTTCAGCTCACCATATCTTTAATTAGTGAAGAGTTGGCTAGCCCGCAAGTTTATGGCTTGTGGTAAAGGCAGTTGGAAAACCATAATTGGTAATCGACTCACCAAAGATATATTATCTAAGAGTTGGCTAGTCCAGAAGCAAACGGCTTCTGGTAAAGACAAATCAAAACCGTTGAAAGCTGGTGATTTGCTCAAAATCATTTGGTTATCGTTGTACCAAGGTTCTTACTTGAACTGAAACAATTGGCTACTCCAGAAGTAATGGCTTTTGGTAAATAGATTCAAATCCATTAAGTTTTCTCAAAAGATTGCTAGGGACTAGCAATAGTTTAGTGTGGGGGATTGATGAGTGTGTAAATACTCATCATTTTTGGTCAAATCTGAACTGCAAAACATTTAAAAACGCTCAGAAATGCATCAAAATACTGAAAATATCCCAAAAGTGTATTTTATATGTTTCAGATGCAAAATGTTTAAAATAAGATGAAAAACGAGCTAAGTTTGCATAATTGGCAGTTTCAGTCCCCCGACTTTCAAAATCTTGACAAAATCAGTCCCTGAGCACTTATTTTAAAAGAAAAGTCACCAATGGTCCTTTTGAAATCATAAGTTGTCATAATTAGTCCTTTGGTGAAAAAATTCATAAGTTTTGAGAATTTACAAGTTTGGTCCTTCAAGTTTCAAAATTGGCAAAAATAGTCCTTGGAAGTTTAAAAATGTCTTTAATGGTCCTTGTACTATTGAAACTTGTCATAATTGGTCCCTTGGAATAACTTTGCAAAATGGCAGATTTGGTCCCTTGGTTTTTGTGGAATTGCAAAAAAGGTCCTTGTTATTAAAACCAAACCATGACCCTTGAACCCTTTTGAACCATGACCCCCTGCCAAAACACCTTGAACCCCCTGTTTTGACCCCGTCCACTATTAATATATCCCCAGTCAAACCACCCAGTCAACTCACCTTTTCCCTCCAAAGTCTTCTTCTTCACCCACTCACCTGCAAACCCAGACAACCACGTTTCCAGCTCAACATAATCCACCCTTATCACTCCACCTCACCCAAAAATCCAAGAAGCATTAAAAGCTTCTCCTTCCTTGCACTCAATCAACCCCACTGGCAAATATCTTTTTCCCGCAAAAAAGCCATCAATGGCTAAAAATGATTCAAGTGATCCAATGGCTATGAAAAATGGTGGGATGTGCTCAGAGGCAAGTGGGAAGACCTTTTGCTAATAAATAGAAGGAAGAGAAGACATATTTAGTAGTAGTTCTTAGTTTTCACTTCCTTGTATGTCGTTTTTAATTAAATGGTCTTAATTAGTTTCTAAAATTGTAATCTTAAGATTTCTTGTATTGAACCTAAGCTATTTAGTCTATTGTAACTCATTTCAAGCATTAATTTCAAGGTTTTATCTAAGTTCATGTTTTTATGTTTCCTGTTATAAATTCAGTTTACATGTTCTTAAATCCAAGCTCCAAAGAGCTTATTTCTAAACTCCAACAAGCCCACTGAAGCTGTTGATAGCTTTCAGTGAGCTTCAGAAACAGGTGTAAGCAAATTCCTCACTTGGTCAACAAAAGTCAACTGTGGGAAAATTTTGGTTAAGCAGTTATGTAAATGGAAATGGGTTGAAACTGAGTTGTATATGGTTTGATTTAGTATGATGTGGGGTTGAGAATTGGTTTTAATCAGTGGTTATTTTGTATGTTTACAAGCCATAGTGGCTAAGGACTAATGTAAGTTTATTACTGTGACATTTCCTGTCATATCTGCATGATATCTGTCTTGCATCAGTTAGTGGTTATATTGATTTTAGACTTGATTTGGTAGTGGTTATGGATTATTTGTAAGGAATTCCAGTAGTAGATTGCAAAACAGTTAGCTTAAGTAGTGTTTGGTTCAGGAGGTAATCTGTGTTTGAAGTTTGTTTAGAGGTTAAGTTCAATTGATACAGTCTTACTTAGGTATATTAGAGTTACTTTAGTCATTTGACTGCACCTAGGATTAGTAAAAGTCAAAATTCAATTAAAACTGCTTAATGCTTCACATCTGTTAGAATGAGAATTGGATATTTTGCATTTAGGCTTAGAATTATATAGGCTAGCTTATTTCAGTATCACTATAGCTTAAATCATCATTTACAATCTGCTTTTGAGGATCAAAACTCATTTTAGTCAAATATCATTTCTGTATAAAAAGTCAAAAGTTGGAAAATCTGATTTGTACCCAACTTGGTTGATTTTTCATGGCTTCAACTTTGGTTCAATTCAAGTGAAATTTTGGGCTTAACAACTTCAGTTGGTCAAGAGCTTAAATCTGATTTTTGTAGAATTTTTGTAATTTTTTATAAGCTTCAAAACAGCTTGTCTATTAACCTGAAAGTGCCCTGTGCACACACTCAGTGTATACTGAGTGTGCACAGGTTTTGTGCAAAGCTCTCAACAAGCTCATAAGAGCTTGTCTTGGGCTCAAATTTGGTTTACAAGCCCCTTGCTAGGTCTAGTTTGGATTGCTTAAACTGGCTTTAGGTTTCTTGCTTATCCAGTAGCTTATTTTTAGGCTGCAAATGAGTAGGTAAAGCCTGTTTTGGCTTTTAAGTGCAATTCACACCAAATGCTTGTTTCCTGCTTTCCAGAGGTTTAGAGTAGTTAACTTAGGTTGCTTTCTAGTAGTTTCAGCATAAGTTAGGTCCTGTGATCAGTTGGTGCTTATTTGTGGCTTATAGCTTAATTTGAGTGCTTATTTATAAGCACATTTCACTACAGCTTCATAATCTTGCACACTAGTATATGTTTTTATATTTTCATAGACTTAGAATAATATTTTAGACTTTTCCTGAATTTTTCATAATTTTCCATTACTGTTTGCTATTTTTTCTTATTTAAAACAGTTTTTAGGACTTTTTAAATAGCTTTTAATACAAATAAATCAGAAAAACTTCAAAAAAATAAGTTTTCAATTTTCATAGATTAAGATAAATATAAAAAGCAAAAAAATAATTTTTCCATATTTTTATTAGTTAAATTTGTAATTTTTAGCAATTTAATTAGTTTTAAATAGTTTTTAAATCATAGAAATTAGAATATAAATCAGAAAAATACAAATCCAATTTTCAAAAGTTTGTTTAGTTATTTTAGATTTTTGAAAAATAGTTTCACAATTTTCCTCTTTATTTTCATAATTTTTAGTATTTTAATTTAGTTTTAAAGTTTAAAATTAGTTTTTAATTCAAATTTATAAAAGAAAAATCAAGAAAATCCAATTTTAAAAATAGTGATAGCGTTTATTTAATATAATTTATCTTTTTAATTTTCTTTCATTTTCCTTTGTCATTTAGTATCAATCATAATCCCTTTCTTGTTCAATATCACCCAATCACTATACGTTTGGTTATTCAGTCGCAAAACTCGTTGGGACTTAACGACCTGGGGAAACACTAAACTCTTCTGGACTCAATTGCATTGCGTTTTCAAGCTGTCTGGCTTTTATTACGGTTGACCATTCACAAGTGGTTGACTTGTGTAATAAAAATGACCGTTTGGGAGCCAATCAATAACCCAAAGTACCAAACTGCTTAACACAACAACTCTCTTCATCAAATCTCATCATCAAGTCTCATCATCAAATCTCATAACACAACAAATCTCATCATCAAAGTAGCAAATTAACTACAAATAACATAAAGTTGCAACCCACGTGCTGTTCCCGACCCACTAAATAAATCTGTCAAGCCCAATAACAAAGAAGAATTCACCCAATCCAATTCCAAAAGAGATAATCCTACCCGGTTGTAATCACACATAAATTCTTATACCCATCATCCAACATCCAAATCTCATATTATCACAAATCTCATAAAGCTCATGATATTAGCAAAACCACCCGACCTTCATTCAATTCCAAGCCCGGTCCAAATAACTCATATACCCGGTCCACACTAGCCCAATCTAAAGAATAATCAACCCGATTCATAATTATTACTTCATATATTATTGGATCATGACATATTCAAACACAAAATGCACTTAGCAACCCAATTCCCAATAAGAACTCGTACGGCTTACAAAAAATTTAATATATCCGATCCAGAAATTATACTAACCTAAGTACACGGGTATTTAACACACACAAACACACTTGAAACCCTAATACTCCTCACACCAAACCCTAAATACTCTCACTTCATTTGTCCGCCCCCAATCAATCTTTTCATCAAAAACGTATCAACCAAAATTAGATATGAGAAAACTTACTTTCATCTCATCTAGTTTCTTAGATTCCCCATCATTGTTCAACGAATCTCCTAACCACTAACGCACCTCTAAACATGATTTTCAAGTATTGTTCCAATTGAATCAAGATAGCATTAGTTTTCAAGATTTATTGGTGGTTTTCGGGTAGGTAAATTGTTTCTAGTTTTTGTATTTCATTGTGACTTTAATAAATCTAAGATTTGATTTAATAAATTTGTTAAAATCATTTCTTTAATTTTCGGATAGTATCACAATTGGATCCATGAGGATGAAAGTTCAACGAAACAAAAATATTAAACAATATTAGAAACATTGTTGAACGATTTCCGAGATTCAATTGATGTTTCATTGATGAACGAGTCTTGCTAGATCGATGAAGTAATTGAATCTTTTGATTAAGACCTTTAGTGTTTTGATATTTCTCAAACTGATACGAGACAAAACTGAGATGAATTGAATTTCCTTTAAGATGATGTGAACCAAAACGAACAATAGGAATGAGAGGATAACGAAAGTTGTTGTCACTCTAATCCTTTGATTCGTATGTGTGAAAGAAATAATACATCTCATAGATCGATGATGATACAATCTTTTTGTGTTTATGGATTTTTTGTCAAGATATACTTTATGTAACACATGAAACAGATGTCTGAGATCAAATGATGTTTTCGTTAATTATGAGACTTGAACTTAGGGATCAGTGATGAGGTTGGTTCAATGAAAGATAGGTCTTGAAATGATAGAGCTTGAACCTTTTCTGAGATCGATTGATGTTATTTTCCATTTATTCTTTGAGAGTCTTGATGATTTCTCTTTGAGTCCGAGTAATATAGATCAGTGATGAAGATACTTCATGTGTATCGACCCATGATGGTCTTGATGTATACCTTAGAGACACAAAATATTCTGAGATTGATGACCAAGGTGTGATTGTCGGAGTCGACTGGTATTGGTCATGAGTTGTGGTAGAAATTTGTTGAATGATGATGTTTGATGAGGTCGTGTTGATAACTGAGGTTGTGTATGAGGTCGTGTATGAGTTGTGTTTGTCTTGGCTTAACAAGATAGTCTTGATTGAGGTTAGTGAGTCTTTGAGGTTTGAAGTTTGATCAAGTCTGTCTATCTCTTTCATGTGTTTCTGTCAAGTCGCAGTGCTTTTAAGTCAAAACGCATCATCTACTTCTTCTTTCAAAGCGCATTCTTCTTATCAAACCGCATCAATCCAGCGGACCAAACCGCACCCATAATATTAACCAAACCTCTTTTGACCAAAACCGCAACAAGTATTTTTATTCAAACCGCATACTTCAAGTCGTATACCTTTTTAAACCTCATCCATTATTACAAACCGCAACAACCAGTAGAATCAAATCGCACAGAAGAGACCAAGCCTCATCAGAAACATTGAATCTGGACAGTCCATAACTATCAAACCGCACTTTAGAACCAAAGCTCAAACCGCATATAAGAACAGGACCTCAAACCGCATCTACGAAGAAACTCAGAAAACTTTTATGACGATCATAAGACTAACAAACTGATTAACAACAGATTCAAAACAGTAAAAACAATATAAAACCTGCTTAATAACTCTTATAAGACTGTAATAACCTATTAGAAAACCATTTTGACCATATCAAACCTCAACACCAGTAAACATCATCAACAGTTTAACGGTTTTAACAAAAAGTGAATAACCAGCTTTAACAACTGCATAACATCGGATTCAACAAACTGCATAAACTGCCAACATAACCATATCAAACCGCTTCAAAACCACATCAAACTTAGTACATTAATCGCATACTACACATGTAAAAGCTGTTTGACCAAGGTTATGTTGTTTGTATTGATTCATGAGGTTCGATTCACCTTTTTGGGCTTATCTTGATGCGGTTGTGTACGGTTTTATGGTTTGGTTTGATACATGGTTTCTGTACTTAGTTTTGATGTGATCTTAACAAGAGTATGTTGTTTGAATCTGGTCTTTATCTCGTTAAATGGTTTGTTTTTTCGATCTTAACAAGTTTTATGCGGTTTTGATGTCGGGTTGAATCTGTGTTGAATATATTATAAATCTGTTTCGAATCTGGGTTTTGATATTGTTTTTTTAAACTGGTTTTGAATCTGTTGTTAAAGCTTTTTAAAACTAGTTTTTATACTTATTCTTCGTTGCGATTTGATGCTGGTAATGACATTCTTCGATGCGGTTTGTGTTAAAGATAATGATTCTTCTGTGCGGTTTGAGTCTAATGTGCGGTTTGATATCAATGGACGTGTCCAGATTCAATGTATCAGTTGCAATTTGTTCAAGTCAGTTGCGGTTTGGTCAATTTAATGCATTTTGATACTAATAATGCGTTTTGCATGATGACTGCGTTTTGAATGATAAGTGCGATTTGTCACAATAGCTTCGGTTTGTTAAAAGATGTGCGCTTTGACCAGATCAGTGCGGCTTGACTCAAAAGATGGGTGCGATTTGGTTTCTAGGGCTGCTGCGGTTTGTAAAGATGGATGAGGTTTGTAAAGATAAAAGGGCATGCGGTTTGTTAAAAAGGGAATATGCGTTTTGAAATTGTTGGTTGCGATTTAATATAAGGGTTTGCGTTTTGACATAAAAGTTGGTGCGTTTTGAGGTTTGTTAAACAGGTAACATAGAAGAAGATGAACAAAGCGTGTTGTTGACCATTTAAACCAAACATCAAAACATTACAAACATCATCATCACAATCATTTTCAAAAATCACAATCTACAAAGACTCCATCACATCAACAACTCACAAACCTCATAACCAACTCACTGCTACAACAATAATACAAATCCCAACTCCATTACATCAACAAGACTTGAACTCTATCAATAACCAAGATCTCAGTCTTTTTCTCTACTTACTCACCGAGTTGAGTAAAAGAAAAGATATTCATCTACTTATCAAGACTCGTACTCAAATTACTCTAGTAATTAAAAGATCTCAGATTATTATCCGTGATTAGTCAATGAATATGAATCAAACCTTGAAGGTTATTATCAAGAAAAAATAATTCATCACCAATCTAGTTTGAAGCCTATAGCCTCGTTTTAATATCCGAACATTTTCAAGATCAAACATAAAACCGTTTGGTTTTAATTTGTACTCTAGTTCGTTAAATCAAAACTACAAAGAGTCAAAATGATGGACCTCAGTATCTATTTCGTGATAAGTAGTGTATCATCAAGACGAGTCAAGGTCTATCACAAGAAATAAATATTCATCATCAATCTATGTTTGAAGTCCATACTTCAATTATTCGAAATATGAAATGATTTTAACAATTATGTTAACTCATTTTCACTTAATCGTGTTATTACAATACTAAAAAAAATCTTACGAATTAACCTACCTTAAGACCTTATTGTTTGTCCTTGAAGTCGATTCAAAATCTCAAACCATCCCTGTGGTAAGCGTATTTTAAACTACAAAGAAAAATGGATGCTCCAGTTCTCGTTGTTTGATGTGTTCGTTAAGGGTTTCATCATCATGGGTTAGTGTTGGTGATAGATTGTTATTGGTAATGTTAGATTTGATCAAAGGTTTGTAGATGTATGGAGATATGTTATCAGATCTGAGTTTGAAGAGAGATAAAGGTCTGAAGGGGGCGGACATAAGTGAGATTAGGGTTAGGATTATTAGGGTTTGGTTGAAGTTTGAGATTTGAGTGTTTTATACCCCATAGGATTATTGCAATGAACTTGGATCAGATACAACTTTACCGGGCTGTACTTAACTTGAATATTTGGGTCTTGTACTTGGACTCAATTTACTTGGGCTGTGATAGGTAAATGTATGTTGGGCTTCAATTTTCTTATCCGAAAACTTGATATATCCGAAAACTGGCTCAATAAAAAATCAAAAAGGGCAATGGCATATCTGGATCAGGTATAACTTGAAGCGTGGGCCGCGAATTTCTTAATGATGGGGTTTAATTGGACTTGTAACCGGACTCTAAGTAACGGACTTGGATGTTGGATTGATTGGGCCTAATATTTCTAAGTTAAATGGGCTACATATCAATGGTGTGTTTTAAGGATACTAAGATATTAGGGTGATATATTCCTTTATTTTTGGACCGGGCTTTCATGTGTATTGGGCTTTTGAGTATATTTGGATCGGATGGGCAAACGTGGTGATATGTGGTTTTGGATAAACTTATGAACAGGGCCTTTGTTGTATATTGGTACATGATCGTGAATTTGGATTTATGGTTTATGGTACTTTATGGGCTGCGAGTTGTTAGTTGATGATGCGGTTTGATTATGAGATTTGATGATGAGAGTTTTTGTGTTAAGCGGTTTGGCACTTTGGGTTATACATTTTCACGAAGGATATTATGTCACGGCTTGAATTGTTATTGGAATTAGGTTGACTACGGAGTTGTTTGTACGGTATTTCTTATTTGGATTTGAAGTGAGTTTTTCCGGGCGCGTGTACTTATTTTCATCTTCTCTCTTTCTACCCTTCCGCGAAGATGACTTGTTTGGGCATTTATGGAGTGGGATAAAGACTTGGCTATCTAGTTATTTGTGTGATTCCTTCTCACTTAATCCACAAAGTAGCTATCACTTTTGGTGTCTCACACAGTTGAGGATTCGTCAAGAGGTTTTGTACATTGGGTGCACCATTTATTTTTCACAAGGATTAGTATAAGCTTAAGTAACAAATCTGGGGAATTCTACTTCATGTTCAAGTTTGGTATATCGGGCTTACTTCACCAATTGGTCACTGCACTAGCCGACAAAATTCGTGGATGGTATGTTCGCCAAAGGGTTTAATGGTTAAGATGTAATAAGCAATTCTCATGGGATATTCGAAGCTACAGAATGTCAATGATACTTCACAGTCTAAGCAAAATCTTTCAAGAATCTTCAGTGTCATTCATGATATTTCAAGCTTTTTGCTTATGACAAGAACTTTTCGTGTAAATGGTCGTACACGTCAATGATGCTTCTGAAAGTTCGAAACCATCATGGGAGAGAAACGTGTACTTTGATGCTATAATGTCAAACCTACAGGGGGAAGTAGGGTTTACTACTTTACTTAGTATGGTTGGTAAAGTATTCTACATACGGGAGAAGAATTGTTGGTGATCTCATTGCATGTTCCATTAAAACAGATATTCACCAAAACCTAATTTGTCAGAACACATTCAAGCTGTCATTGCTTATGGTTTAGTCTTGATTTTGTAAAATCCCATGAAAGAATCTATTTCTTTGTTTAAATCATAGATTTGTAATATCCCGTAACAATGGAACCATCCTGGAGAAAGAAAAGTGCATATCCAAATCTATCTCTCGGTTTATTCTTGGTTTTGTAAAATCTCGCGAAAGAAACTATTTCTCGGTTTAAACCATAGACTTGTAAAATCCCGTGATGATGGAACCATCCTGGAGAAAGGAAAGTGTATTTATGGATCTTATTTTTCTGGTGCTACGGTTTTAAATTCGAAGAAGGGATAATGTGTGTACTTCATGTCTTGGATGATTGTTTGGATATTCTTCATCGCAGTTTGGTTATTACAAGGTTTTACGGGGTTATGTGCTTTTGACTAAGGTCGGGATGAAACCATTATCAAAGTTCATTGAAAACATCAAAAAGAGGCTAGATTTGGGCTTTTAAACCACAAGATGTGACAACGGCAATAATTCATTATTATTTATTTGAGGTTGAAGTGAAATTTCACGGGCGAGTGCACTTAGTATCTGAAGGTATCAGGGATGGTTGGATGAAGATTCTTCAAGATCCTTGGTCGAGCTTTTAACATTTTCAATGACGAAGAATTGGAAATCTAGTTATTTTTGGGTGATTCTTTCTTCTTTTACTACCACAAAATAAATATCACTTTAAGGAGTTACGTTGTAGTGCTCAGTGTCACATTATATTGTGGATTTGCAAGAGGTGATGTACGTCTTATACTTGTTGGTTGGTTAGATGAAGAGTATAGAGTACTTAGGGATTCAAAGTTGCATGAACTCTTTGCACCGCTCTTAGTCACACATTAGTGCAAGTATAAGTCACAATTTCGCGTTATTTTACTTCAGTGTCAAATTCAGCATATTGGGTTTTCTCCATCAGCTGTCACGACAAAGAGCCGACTGAATGATAATGGGGTTGATAACAAGTTAGCCAAGATATGTAGAAAAGAGAGAGATGACATTTGAACAATTCAGTTCAAGCCTCGTTCCTTAAAGAAAAGAAAAGTGTACGCTTTTATGCGCTTTATCTTCAGAAGAAGAGAAATCTTCTCATTTATGACCATTCTCATCAACAAGCTTCATGCTTTTTCCATGCTCACTCAATCATCAAGTGAACCGACTTACCGTTGCTAGTACTCTTATTTCACTTGCTCAATTAAAATGGCGATGGTGACATCATATGCAATTTTTGCGGGGGAGAAGTGTGAATAGACTACATTTAGATGATACTCACTCGTTTAGTCAAGAATGGAAACTTCATATGCAATTATTGAGGGAGAGAAATGTGAAAATAGTGCATGTTGATTGACTTATGAGAATAAATGGTCATACGGCTCCAAACTCATGTAAGAACTGAGCTTCTTCTTAATCGGGTCATCTTCACATGGAGTTTCTTCTAAGAGTCGTTGGTTGACATCTTCTCACAGGCTGATATGATTAATGACAAAGTTCTTCCAGTTAATGCTTCACGTACACATCATCATGATGATTCCGAACATCTTTCTGTTCTTGTTTGATGTGAAAGATAACTAGTTTGGTGTTACCATTTTATGTGTTCATTGCGGGGCTGATTTCCTTGATGAACATCTTTCTGTTCTTGTTTGATGTGAGGTATTTTTAGTTAAGGGGATTTTCTATATGTAAGTTAACGGGAATGCATTTGGTGAGTTGAAGATGTTGAATTTCTATTCCCTAAACGGACAATCTTGAAGAAGGTCGAGTCTACAGTATGTTCTACATTTTCTGCTGCATGTTAGAAGACTAAAGACGTCATGCATTAGATTATCTAAAGACTTCTTCTTATTCCGGGAATTTATCAGAAAGATTGTCAGTTTAGGGGAGAGCACTAATTGGGGGAGAGTGAAAAGTTAGATTTAATCCCTAATTAGATTTGCTCACATTGTTCTTCAGCAAGTTGATTCTCACAAGATTTCAAGTGTTCTTCTCAAAAGGTTTCTAGTATATGGGCTTACAAGGTGTTGTTTATTCTGAAGTATCAAAACCAGCAAGGGGGAAGGAGACACACATCTAAAGGCACAACAAGTATACATGATGAACTTAACACTTCTACCTGATTGAAGTTATTCCGGGAAGACAAAGGTCTAGTGTTTGACTCATGGCTTTTAGTGTTCTTACTCCAACTACGTGGGGGAAGAGATGTAAGAGACAGTTTCTGATGATAAAAGAGGTACACAAGTGTGTGATGATTTCGATAATATCGTAATCATCAGGGGAGAGAAATGTGTACATTGGGGATGCAAAGTTGTTTTACATGAGAGTTTAATCACTTATTCCAGAGTTAATATCCACATAGATAATCAGTGATTCAACCTGCGACTTCAATGTTATCGGTTATTCTTTCTTTGAGCATTTGGGTACTTCGGGTTCTTGAGCTTCATACACTATCATCAGGGGAGAGAAATGTGTACATCGGGGATGTTCAGCAGATTCACGTGATCGGACTTAATCACTTATTCTGGAGTTGATATCCGCAGAGATGATCAGTGATTCAATCTGCTACTTCGGTATTACCAGTTATTATTTCTTCGGGTATATGTGTACGTCGGGTTCTTGAGCTTTATTCAAAGAGACTGGCTGCATCACTTCAACTACTTGGGGGAAGTGGTCTCGTGACAACTTTTTGGATATGCATCACTTCAGACTTCAGTGGAAAGAAATATGAGAAGAGTTATTCAAGCGTGGGATGATACGTTGTTGTTCTTGTTGATGATACCCCGAGCGGAGAATCATGATGATCATTCTTAAAAGGAGCAACAAGATTGATGATATGGTGTGCTTTGCTGTGCACCTAGCTAAGGCAAGCTTGAAAGAAAGCTTTGAAACTGCTCAATAAGAAGATTTTCGGTTTGGGGGGAAGCTGCCAAAGTCTCACTTTCACAAGGTTCAAGTTCTGACGACGATTCAAGAGCCTCGAAAGCTTTGGTGGTGAAAGTTTAAGAGTTGATGGTTTCTATCTTCTACAACGTGCTGAACGATATCCTTATCTCGGTAATCGTATCATCATCTTCTTAAACTATATCATCTTCTTTGTAAATATTTTTCAAAAACCAAAATACAAAAACATAAAACCAGCAAAAACAAAATAGAAAAATATAAAACCAACAAAAATCCATAAAAATCAGAAAAATTGAAAATACCAAAAATATTTTTTTCTCAAGACATGTCTTCTGGTATCGATAACATCTACGGTCTTAGAAATTTCATTCAATAATGGCACGAGACTTTAGATGAAGTTCGAGCAGAATGTGTAAATATTTTTTCATAACATGTCTAAAACTATGGCTTGCAGTTACTTCAGATTGTAACCCGTGCTGAAACTATGGTTTGCTATTATTTCAGATATGCAACCCACGTTTCAAAAAGGAAAGTGCTGCGCTAAAATCAATTTTCACAAATATCGAGCACTTATCCAAAACAAAATGAGGAAAGCACGTCAACAAAAAGACTGTTGTTCCTACACAAATGTTTCAAGAAATCCGTTAATGATTTCAACATTTTTTTAAACTTTACATAAAATGAGTCATTGATTGAGGGGGAGAATGTTTTCAAATTTATATCATCTAACGGGTTTATTTAATCATCCTATATGCTTAACAGAAAAAGGTGTTTACCAACTTTGAATGGCTAGGAGCCTAGGATATGATTGCTACAATTAGATGATTCGAGTTTGATATTCACATTATTCCTATACCTTTATCTGATCTAATTGTATAGTCGATTGCTGTTTGGGTGTTGTCGACCACCATAGATCTGTCTATCTGTGTTGACTAACGTATGCAGATAACATGATTTATGAGAATTTTCTCGCCCCTGCTTCCACAAGAGTTCGATTTCGCCTTTCAAACTACATCGTTCTATTGAGGAGGAAAGGGCAACTATATCTTTGGTCGACAAAAAGAAGAAACGAAACTTAATCAGATCTCTTTGCATGATATACAACTTCAGAGATCTCACTGCATTAGCAGATGGTTTCTTACATCCTTTCAGCAGCAACTGAAGCAGCTTCTACACCACCTAACGTATCTTTGTGCAGGACAAGTAATGGATGATACTATTCTTGAATTTCTCAAAATGGAAAAATATTGTTTGAAAATAAATCGGACTCAAAACTTTTGAAAATCAACTGGACTTCATTTTAAACATAAGTCACTCAATCAAAGACTACGGTCATCGATTGAGGGGGAGAGTGATTTCAAATTAAATATTTTCAAATGATATATATTCAAATAAGTCCATTTGTACAAAATAAGTGGTGATCTAAAGTTTTCGATGTTATGTGTCAGGGTATGGATTTTCATTAATCTCGAAGATCTTTCAAAATGAAGGTTCTTATTTTAATTAAAGATCTCTTAAAATTATCATATCTGACACTAACAATCTTAAATAACAAAAACTGATCCTTATCAGTTAATTTCAAAATCAAGCCAGATCTTTCGCAAAAATTTTCTAAATGATTTAAATCGATTGGGATCACAAATCTTAAAAGGTTTGAAATTTTTGATCGGGGGAGAGATCGTGATTTAAATCTCAAATCTATTTAAATGGTGATTGTTTCAAAAGCACTTCTTCCTCCATGTGCCAAACGATTTCAAATACATGATGCACATGATTGAGGAGGAGCATTTATATAAATAAATTGTGGAAAACTAGAAGGGGGGGTTGAATAGTTTTGCCAATTAAAACTTCCTTTTAATCTATTTAGATCGACTTATGTCAATCTATTTGGATGTGTGTGTTGGATGTTGATAAACAAGCATATAAAGGTAAGTAATGAAAAGATAAGAGTAAGAAGCACAAAACCACAACGCGAGTATTTATAGTGGTTCGGCTACAAGGACACCTTCCTTGCCTTACTCCACTCCCCGAGTCACCTACTCGAGAGTTTGTAATCACTACACCAATCTCCTTATGGCGGAGAAGCCTTCACAACGTCGCCTACCCTTTTTCCGGTGCTAGGCTAACCACCGGGTTCTTTCACTCCAAGGTGAACCACACCTACACAACGTCGCCTACCCTTTATAAGGTACTAGGCTAAGTACCTAGTTCTTTCACTCCAAGGTGAACTACACCTTCACAACGTCGCCTACCCTTTATCAGGTACTAGGCTAAGCACCTAGTTCCATTGCAATGGAGGAACTACTACCACACTACACCAACGACTAATCCCAAAGGAGATCTACTCCTTTACAACATCATCAAGGATATCAATATCCTTGGATCTAATACTAGTCTATCTTGTACATCAAAACACACCATATCGAATGTACATCTAAGGCACCTTTCACTAATGCCTTTGACTAGATCTACAAGACACCTTTCACTAATGTCTTGTGTCTTCACTTCTAAGCACCTTTCACCAATGCTTCTAGTCTTGACTTCTAAGCACCTTTCACTAATGCTTCTTGTCTTGACTTCTAAGCACCTACCAGAAGTGCTTATGCTATAGACGATAGATACCCTTCACTAATATCTTCGTCTTGACACTTGAGACATCTTTCACTAATGTCTTAAGCTTGCTCGACTTCAAAGGTGGTGATCTTGCCTTTAAGAGGAACCTAAAAGATCACACAAAAACAAAACTACAAACATAGATCTCTTGGATCTGAGGTTAGTGAGTTTTTAACTTAGGGAGAAAGTGTGTTAGAAAGGGGTGAGAAATAATGAAGAAATGGCTCACTATTTATAGAGGAAAAATCCTACCGTTCCCCGGATCCCACGGATCCCTTCCACAAGGGATTCGTTTAGCGTTAAGCTAGGGATCCGTGGGATGCTCCCTTTTACCCATGGGTATTTTGGTTATGGGTCATGGGTCATGGGTTGAACCATGGATCTTTGGCTAGATACAATGTATCTTTGAGTGCAATGCACTTGGTCACTTGAGTATTGGTTGATCCATGGGTTATGGATATTATCCATGTATGATATAAGCATGATGTCATGCAATGGGTTATGGGTCAAGCTCTATGGGTTATGGGCTTTGGGTTGTACCCAACTACATTCAATTTATTTGCCCAATGGGTTGTGATACTTAAGTTTCTACCCATTTATATTACCCAATATACTACATACTAGTTATGTGTATATTTTACCCAAAATATGTAAACACTAGTTGTTGTATATATGTATTACTAAATTATAAAATCACTTATATTTGTTTTAGTGTTTTATGTGAAAGTGTGAATATGTTAGAAACTATTAGTTCAAACAATTTACGTATTTTATTTGTTTCGTTAACATGATTTTACGTTTGTTATCGACAAAACATTAGAAGATCGTAAAATATAAATAAACGTTTTTACGGCTTATTTGTATTAACAATCTCCCCCTTTTTGTTGATGACAAAACATAAAATTATTTTTAGGAAAAGCTAAAATTCGTAAAAGTTTGAATTTGTAGTTTTTACTTTCTTCTCCCCCTTTTTGTCGAAACAAAAAGTGTTTGAAGGAAAGCAACACATCGTTTTTAAGAAAAACATGTGAATGAAGTAAAAATAAAAAGAAATAGAGAGCAAGTAACGGGAAAGGATCTCGTCTTTACTCCCCCTTGACGATTCCATCCCTATGTAAGGGCGTCAAGAAAGTAATACTAATCTAGATTGTTTGCAAGTAAGTTTGCAAAATATTTCGTCTAAGTGACGAATGTGCTCCCCCTTGGTGATTGCAATTTTGCAAGGGGATGTCACGAAAAGTAAACCTAGTATTGCAAGTAATTTGCAATGTATTGCTTTGACATAAAGCTCCCCCTAGCTTTAGGATGTCAAAGTCTTCATGTGTAGATTGAATAACTACAAAACAAAGGTTAGAAAGCAAGTATAATTCACAATTTCCTGCAAATGTGGTCCAAGTTAGTAGAAAATAGCTTTCTGTCTCATGGATCCCACGGTTCCCTCCTAGTAGGGATCCGTCTAGGCAATTCTGAGGGATCCGTATTAGCTGATTAGTTTCAGCAAAGGTAATATAACAAGTAATGTTATCACAAAAATGAGTTATGAATACAAAGTAATCATATGCTCAGAAAAATAACAAGTAGCATGTAATTCCATTTAATAAAACTAGAGTTATGATATACATGACTCTAAAAAATAAGAAAATACATGACTAAGAATTTCTAAACCAACTATCGCTTGATGCTAGGACACCACTAAAATCTTCTAGCTCGAGTTTTGTTAAGGTTTAATCTCGTCGAAATGTTCGAGGAGATGATAGAACATGAAACGTTGGTCTTCTCGTACTTTATGTATCAAACTTTCAACATGTTGACAATGATAGCAATCTTTGTCATGGATAGGTAGTGGTGGTGGAAGAAATGAAATGGCTTGATGCGAAGGATCAAGTGAAGCGACTTGTGGAGCTTCAAACAATGGAGGGATTGGTGGAGGCGCATTTGAGAATGATTCGACCAAGAATGATGGTGGTGGTAGAGAGGTGTCAACTTCCATATGGTCGGGTGGTTGACTTTGATGATTTCTCATAATCCAAATGGGATTATATGATGGAAACGGCGAAAAGGAGGCCGGAGCAAGTGTTGACTCAACACCTTGATTTTGTACCATTATTCCTCCTAATGAGGAGAATGTTGTCGGCGGAAGTGGATGAGACGGCCTAGGAGGCAAGTCCTCTAAATTGTAAAGGTGTGGTGATGATAGTGGGGATGTAAATGAAATAGCTCTAGGAACCAATGGTGATAGTTTAGTGGAGATGATATTGTTTGGCCTAGGAGGTATGGTGGTGTTTGGCATTGGTAGTTTTGTGGGTACCAACCTTTTAGGAATTGGTTTGATTGGATAAGGAGGGATCCTATCATTTGTTGGCTTGACCGGAGATGATTCAGTTGAAGAGATTTCATGTATAGCACACGCCTTTTTCATGGGTGGTTCTTTGGTGGATAAGTTACTACTTGGGGTTTTCCTCATGATGAGATGATTTCAAGAGGTTTGCAAGGGTTTCTAAAGTGCTGAAAGTTAGGATGAGAGTGATGACTATGGAGGTCCTAACAAATTGGTTTATAAACCAAGAGATTTGGCAAGTGCATTTAAGCCTTAAGCCACTAGGATTCATTGGAATGTGATGATTAACATGCACAAGAGTCAACTTCAGAGTTTGTACTGATCTAGGAACTCATTTAAGATGATATGGAGTGTTTGAGTTAGGAAGATGAGTTGAAATGATTGTTTTAGCAAGATTTGACATAAACTGTCATCCGGATCCCACGGTTCCCTCCTCAGAGGGATCCGGCTCTCAACAGCTATGAAAGAGTGGAAATGATGTTTCTAAGATCTAAGACCTATAACATCTTGAGTGTTTCAGTCCTCCTAAGTGTCTTAAATGAAGGGGTGCTTAAGTACTTGAAGGTAATGAGTGATGTGGCTAATGATTGTCTTTTATGGAAGGATTTGGAACTTTCAAGAGTACCAATGGATGAGCAAGGATGACACTAAAGATGAGAGTGTCAATTGAAGCTAAATGATCCTAGAGATCAGGTTGTGACTTAGGATAGTGTTTTGGAAAATATCTTAGAAACATTGAGATGGGAAAAACAAGAATTTGTTCAACTTTGATCAATTTTGAGGTAAGGATGATTTATGATCAATTTTGTCATAATCGAAAGATTTCTAAATCTAGATGTGAGGGATCATGTGAGAATGATGAGTGATCTAGAGAGCGGAAGAGTAATGGATTAAGGTGAAAATGATAGATCTACAAGCATCTTAGAGTGTGATCTAGGTGAGTTATGTGTGAATAGGAAGGATCTACTTATCTTGATAAGGACTTAATTTTCCTTAAGACACTATGTTTAGCTTAGTGTGAGGTGTTCTATGGATATGTTTGAAATATAATGCTTGCAATTGCATTTTCTGTTTGCCGGATCCCACGGTTCCCTAAGTGTATAGATCCGTCTAGCACAAACTTTAGGATCCGTCCATCTGCTCAGCAGAACCTTTACTAAAGGTATGCAATGATCTTGACAATGCATTATATTCCAATGTTAATTTAAAGGGGTTCTAACACTAAGATATCACATGTAAGATGTTTTATTTCATGAGAGAAATAGGATTACATTGATAAAGCACGAGTACAAGAGAATTGATCCTATTTTGAAATACTACTAGGTTTCTTGAGTGTTTTCGCTAGGAGGATCATTACGTGATTGATGAGTGTTGGTGGAATCAAGAATGAAGAAAGTCTTAATGAGAGATATGTTTAGCGGTTCCATCATCTTGTTCACAAGTACGTACAACGGACTTTGAAATTGAGGATGGAAGTGCATAACATTATGATAGAGGCGTGTCAAGAACATTCCATAAGGGATGAGTTTATTCTTGGAGCCTTGAAGATTTACAATTCGCCTTGCAAAGAAGTAGGCGAGATTGTATGGTTGTTGTGTTAGCAAACAGTACAACATGTGAGCACAACAAGCGAGAAGGATTTCTCGATTTCCCCTAAGACTCCAAACATTCTCACGTAGGATGAGTGCAAGAGGCTTGTACTCTTCTCGGATGTCCCGTGTGAAGATAATGTTTGGATCGGAGTAATATGGTCGAGGTTTGCATATTATGCGATTTAAATCTTCCGGGGAGGGTATGTGTGAACAATATGGGTTATTTTCTTCACGAAAGTTGAAGAGAGAATCGAGAGACCAATCTTCGGTGAAGGCACATTGTCCATGATTTGGAATCCGGAGGATGTGAGCAAAATGCCCAAGGGTTAGAGTAAACTTTTGGTTTTTGATATAAAACCAAAAAGATAGAGAGCGATCCTCGTTACGAACGAGTTCAACTTAACTGAAGAATTCCATTATGAACCTTGGACATATCTTCTCGTTGATATCAAGAAGACATTCTAGTCTTATGGCTCGGAAGCAGGTATTGATACCTTCTTCTAGTTGTAGAGAGGTGTCTACAATACGTCCTTCGTGGAAGTGACGGTTTTCGAGATTATTGAACCCACGGACATGATTGCCAGGCGTGTTGGGTTCAAGAGAGATGTTCGGAGTGTAGACGCTAGTGAGTGAAAAATCAAACTCATATTCATGCGTCATAGTTGAACCTATAGAAATGATAAGTTAAAACAGAGATGTTTGTGGTCAACCTATGATTATCTAATGTTTTTACTATATTTTTTTTAACAATGGTTTTTAACACTCTAACTCACTCAAGGTTTTGACTTTCAAGTGGATTATTACTTTTAGAAAGATCGTGTTTTTTAATCTTGCATGAAAACTGTTTTCCAGTAGGACGGATCCTACGGTTCCTTTACAAAAGGGATCCGGCTAGTATATAATCCGGGATCCGTGGATCTGTAGTAACAGAAACAGATTTGATAAACACATAGGTTTTACATTTTTATACCACGAAATATGTTTTATCCTACAATTTCTTTTAGCATGCATACCTGACTTCTAATGTATCACGAAAGAATATGAAACAAATAAATCAAAGGAAATGACAAACATATTATGATAATAATAACCTAGATAACTAGATTATTAGTAGTAATGCATTTCAATACTAAGGATGATACAAAGGATTGGGTATATAATCCCAATATAGATTAACAACACAAAGTAAATGTTTCCATATGTGAACTTCATCATAGGGAACACAAGTGCGATGAGTGTTAAGGCGATGAGCACGAGCGCGATGTAAACCATGTTGATGACGAATCTTCTTGGTTTCGGTTGAGATGGAATGAGGAGGAAGATGAAGTTTTTTTTTTTAATGAGAGGAAATTTTTGAAATTGGGAGATTTGAAAAAGTGAGGATTTGATAGAGTGGTCGACGGTGGGAGTATTTATGGGGAGGGAGGACTTTTTGAAATTCGTGTTTTGTTTTATTATTGGATTAAAAGAAACAAAACATAAGTTTTATATACCACGACTTTAGACGAGAAATAAAACACGTATGTGAGAAAAAGGCTTCCTAATGAAGCTTCATGTAATACATGTATAAGCACAAAAGATAATCATATAAATACCTAAATAGGCATACTTAATTATCAAGCAAACTAAAAAGAAAATCATACCTCTAGCGCACTTAGGAATGTCTTTACAAATGACACAACAAATGTCACTTAGACGATTCCTGCTCCTTTGTGTTTAAGATACCTTCTTAAGGAAGGTATTCTTGTTACCAAGCGATTCCTATAGCTTGGTGGGTATGAGCTTTGACTAATCAACATGACAAAGAGGATTAGTGCAATTAAATGAAACAAGTAAAAAAAAATGTTGTTATCAACTCAACATCCAAACATATAGTTTTTTAAAAAAATGGTGTTTGTTTTTATGAAAAACCTTCTTTGTAGTTTTCAATTAACCATGGATCGTATCAAGTTTTTAAAGTACAATATACTTCAATAAACTTGGTAACGAAGCTCTGATGCCAATTGTGGAAAACTAGAAGGGGGGTTGAATAGTTTTGCCAATTAAAACTTCCTTTTAATCTATTTAGATCGACTTATGTCAATCTATTTGGATGTGTGTGTTGGATGTTGATAAACAAGCATATAATGAAAAGATAAGAGTAAGAAGCACAAAACCACAACGCGAGTATTTATAGTGGTTTGGCTACAAGGACACCTTCCTTGCCCTACTCCACTCCCCGAGTCACCTACTCGAGAGTTTGTAATCACTACACCAATCTCCTTATGGCGGAGAAGCCTTCACAACATCGCCTACCCTTTTTCCGGTGCTAAGCTAACCACCGGGTTCTTTCACTCCAAGGTGAACCACACCTACACAACGTCGCCTACCCTTTATAAGGTACTAGGCTAAGTACCTAGTTCTTTCACTCCAAGGTGAACTACACCTTCACAACGTCGCCTACCCTTTATTAGGTACTAGGCTAAGCACCTAGTTCCATTGCAATGGAGGAACTACTACTATGCTATAGACGATAGATACCCTTCACTAATATCTTCATCTTGACACTTGAGACATCTTTCACTAATGTCTTCAACACTATACTTCTTTGAAGAAAGAAAGGAATCATCAACAAGAAGACTTCAGTAGCCTTGATGATGAGGAAGCCTGGCAACTCATGGACTTGAGCTTGCTCGACTTCAAAGGTGGTGATCTTGCATTTAAGAGGAACCTAAAAGATCACACAAAAACAAAACTACAAACATAGATCTCTTGGATATGAGGTTAGTGAGTTTTTAACTCAGGGAGAAAGTGTGTTAGAAAAGGGTGAGAAATAATGAAGAAATGGCTCACTATTTATAGAGGAAAAATCCTACTGTTCCCCGGATCCCACGGATCCCTACCACAAGGGATCCGGCTAGCACAAAGCTAGGGATCCGTGGAATGCTCCTCTTTGCCCATGGGTATTTTGGTTATGGGTCATAGGTCATGGGTTGAACCATGGATC